>CAIGQQ010014769.1:552673-576776 GCA_903798035.1 Danio albolineatus
TATATATATATATATAGTATAATCTTTCATTTAAAAGTTGGTCTGAATATCATTTTTACTTTTATTTGTTGCATTTATGTTTGTTCAAATATTTAGTTTATTGTTATTATTAAGCTGTTTGCACAAGAGTTAATGTAAGCAGTGCGAACACTAAACTTTACTCTGGTCAACACTGAAAGTTTTCTGTTAACTCTGTTTTATAACTAAACCTGAAGCTAAATATATAAAAACTAAATGTTTTCACAAAATAAACAACTAAAACTAACAAAACCGTTAATGAAATCTGATAAAACTAAACAGAAGTTTAACAGTATCATTTTAAAATCTAATTTAAAAATTCAAAACGATAATAACCTTGGTAACGACAAAAGATATTAGCCATAAAAATGGTTAGTTTAGAAATCACAAAGGCAGTTTGTGGCTAAATATTAGCGTTTGCTTAACTGTATCTTCCCAGGCGTTTATTCACATTGATTGCTGTGGTATAAACTGAAAAAAAAAAAAGTCTACATTTTTTTTCTACGAAGAACGGATTTGGGTAGGACATGCCAAAATATCTGATTTTATCTGCCTGTCTGAACAAAACCAAAGATAAAACTTAAAGCGTGGTTTATTTCCAAGCCAGGAACCGAGTAACGCCTAGAGCCAGAAAGATGAGGTTTAGTAACATTTGTTTGACTTGTGGTTGTAAAACAGCTCGACCTTAATCCAAGCATAAGGAAAGATCTTCATGGGAAAGTGAGGGAAGAGGCATAAAGGAGCATGCATAACTTCCACTTACATTCACTAAAATAGTTTAGAGAAGCAATTTCAGTTGCCTACTGTATTGATCAAGGGGATTTTCCAAGTGCTAAGGCTCTTAAAACTGCTGTCAAGACAAACAGATTGCAGCGTGCTAAGTGTGTTTACTTTGGTCAGTCAAAAGAGGGGGTCGGCGGTGTTGGGGGAGTTCATATCTGTAAGTGCATACAAGGATTTGATCGCATTTCTGCAACTGTGTTTTTGTGTGGGGAATATATATATATATATCAGCCACGACACTAATGACTCAAACTGGAAATGTTTATGGCATTTTTCTATATATTTCATATATGTATTATATACATATGTACTGGATAGGATTTAGTCATCAGGACGCTAAATTATTTGGTGAACCTTTACTTGAAGGGGTGTTCATAACACTGTTCAGCCAAATTTCATAAGGAAAGGTAACTGTTTTTTGTTTTGTCAGTTCACTGGCATAATAATTTATACAAACTCCTAGAGTTCAGTCATACAGAAGCTGACGATTTTTAAAAGGGGGCGTGGCACAAAACCCCACCCCTAAACTTAACCATCATGAGCAAAATCACTCTAAACTGTATGAATGAGGCCATACAAATTCATACGAATTAGCCACTATATCAAAAGGTTATGAAAAACCAATTGAAATGTGTTTGTTATGACCAAATACATCCTGACCTGAAATTTTATGCATGCTTATTACAGCTGTCATGAAGTAGCATTAGCTCAGTTTTGTCATTTTAAATGCAATGGTGACATGGTGTTTGAGATGTCTTTGTTATGACCAAATACCACATAACCTGTCATAATAAGCATTACTAAAACAGCAAAACTTGTCATAAATCTGTCATAAACATAATTGGAATGAGGTAATTATAATTGCGCCATGAATCTTTTTTTGATCACTTCTTTCAGTGGTACAAAATTAATATGGGGGCCGCACGATGGCTCAGTGGTTAGGACTGTCACCTCACAACAAGAAGGTTGCTGGTTTAAATTCCGGCTGGATCAGTTGGCATTTCTGTGTGGAGTTTGCATGTTCTCCTCGTGTTGGCCTGGGTCTCCTCTGGGTGCTCCTGTTTCCCCCACAGTCCAAAGACATGTGGTACAGGTGAATTGAATAAATTAAATTGGCGCCGGTGTATGTGTGTGAACGAGTGTGTATGGGTATTTCCCGGTACTGGGTTGCAGCTGAAAGGGCATACGCTGTGTACACCATATGCTGGATAAGTTGGCAGATCATTCCGCTGTGGTGACCCCTGATTAATAAAGGGACTAAAACGAAAAAAAAAAAAAAATGAATGAATCGGTCACTGATTAACACTGATTGATTAATAAAGGTACTAAGCCGAAGGAAAAGGAATGAAAAAGAATATGTCATTACAATTTCTAATTAAAAGTGTCAAATATTTATGATCAACTAATTTTAGAACAGCGTCATTAATATTCAATGACATTTTAATAAATAAATTCATTTTATATCACTCAGTTGGGGTCAAAAAAATATGAATGCCAATTATAATGGCATTATTAGGTGTTATGTAATGGTAATGTCAAGTTGTCATGACCAAGATAAAGACATATGAAGTTATGATGTATTTGGTTATGTCAAGTAGTCCTAAAAAGAACATCTCAAACAAAGTCACCTTTGGAATTTAATATGACATAGCTGAGCGAATAACAGTTGTGCATTAAAAGCTCATTCATATTCATGAAATTTCATATCATTATTACAATGATTTCTTATGAATTATGAACACCTTATTCATATGAAGTATTATCAATGATTTCTTTATTTTAAATGGATGCATTTATTTTACATTGGTTTTATAATACACTCATTTAAAACATCTAAGGAAGACCCTCCATTTGTATGATGCTGGCACTTCTGGCAGCTATTTAACAGCTACTGTATTTGTTCAGCAGTCAAATCCAAACACACAACTGTGCCTGTAAGCTATTTTCCTTCATGAAACAACAAATAAGTGACACATAGAATGCTAGTACTACAAGTATCAGCCACAATTTCAGACACATCTCCTCAAGCCTTAACTTCTGACACACAGTCCACTCCTCTGACCTTCTCTTTTATGAATGGAAAACAAAACCAGCATGAAATTTAAGCTCCTCGACATTTTTACAACCTTGGCTTTGTTCTCTTGTCAAAGTGTTTTGCTAGTGTAAAACAAACGTCTTTCTGTGTCCTTCTGTCTCTTGTTCCTTTGGCCCCTGGGTCGCACCTCAACAATGACCCGTGCTTCTGATTCAAGGGCTCAAGTTCAACCTATGGCCTTCGACCCGAAATCCGAGCTCAGTTTCAACCTACATCAAAGCTTAGCTAATCAGGGCTTGTGGAAACGGTATAGCACTTTGGGCTAATTTGGCAGACCATAGCATGCACAGACTTTTACGCACGTGTTAAAGCCTCTAACATGACTAGATTACGCCAGAGATGTGTAACGGTGATTAAGAGTTCACTATTGAGACCGCATGGCTGCTTCCTTTGCTATAAACATATATAAGTCTCCGTTGAAGTCTCTGAGTCATATACAAACACTAGCATCTGGCAGGCGACTCTATGGCCGTTGCATATTAAATGCTGTGGTTTTCTAGCCAGGAATTTCGAGCGGTTTGGCAGTGGATGGTGATTAATCTCAGCATTACTTTAAATGGGTGCATTATTCTATATATTTGATTGAATCCAAAATCATGTGTAAATAAAAAAACACCTCTGAGCCCACCTTTGAGATTTTACCAAATGGTCTTTTTATACTGATAAGTGACGTTTAAATGTGTGTTATGTAAGCAGCGGTTTCACAACACCTCGCTTCAAGGAATAACTGCATGTAGATTAATTAATGCTCTTATAATTTTTCAAAATTGTTGCATTTATTATTGTTTTTCTTCAAGTATTAGGGTAAATAGAGCAGTGTGATGGCTCAGTGGTTAGCACTCTTACACCACAGTATAAGGATCACTGGTTTGAGTACCGGCTGGGCCAACTGGAATTTATGTGTGGATGTGCATGTTCTCCCAGTGTTTGCGTGGGTTTTCTCCAGGTGCTCAACAAGTATACAGTGATCCCTTGCTATAACGTAGTTTACTTTTCTAGGCCTAGCAGTTTCGCAGATTTTTTTCATGCAATTTGACATGCTTTTTTTTCTACTGCGCATTGTGTTCTGCGTTCTGACAGGCTATAGACCACTGTCAATCAATCTCCTCTGTGTTGTGTCTCCTGTACAGTACAGAATGCGTACAGCTTGCCAAATTTACATAAATCTTTGACCGCTAACAGTGTGACTCAGAAGTGGTGTACTGTATGTTTGCAAGTTTTCTCCACACAATGTCGACGAAACATTCTGCACTGTCAAAGGCACCTGCGATGGCACCTAAAATGCAGAGGACGATGCTAACCATTGCACAAAAATTTGGACTTTTTGACATGTTTAAGGAAGGTAGAAGTTACACAGCTGTAGGGTGCCACTATAGAATAAATCAATGAAGATCAAATGGTTTTGATCTCTGGTTTCATTCTATATCACTGGACTTATTTTTCTACAAAGGTTTGAACTTTGACAGTGTTTAAAGAAGAGACAAAAGTGTAAAAATGTTAATGTCTGTCTGAGAAATGTGTTTAAAGTGTGAAGTGAGGGGTTTTACAGCCTTAAAACATCTATAATAATAGTAAAAAATAAAACTAATTTTGCCTATTGCGGGTTATTTTTAAACGTAACTCCAGCGAATAACGAGGGACCACTATAGTTCAAAATGCTATAAAAAATACAAAGTCTGCCATTTATTGCTTGTGTGTTTGATCAGAGAGAGTTAGAACAGATCTTTTCAAGAATTCACACTTAGCTGATGATTGATTATAAAGCGTATTTGGCATGCTGTCCCGGGAGAGAGCCCTGAGCCCAGAATATCCTTGAGCCCGGGGCTCCCTCCCGTTTAAAGGGCGAGAGGAGAGTTTGAGCTCAGGTAATTCTCGAGAACTCCCCCCGCTTGTGAACAAGCTGAGATATATCTTAACTAGAGTTGCTTTAAGATGCTATTTAAAAGTAGTCAATTTACTTATGTAGCATGTTTTTTTGGATGGTGGGGGGAAACCGGAGGACCCGCGGAAAACCCACTCGAACACGGGGAGAACATGCAAACTCCACACAGAAACACCGACTGGCTCGGGGAGAGGCCGAACCAGTGGTGTTCTTGCTGTGAGGCAACAGTCCTAACCACTGGGCCACCGTGCCGCCCTATAGGAGAAGGGGAGGAGTTGGGGTGGAAGGGGGGATTCTTCAAGATGAAGATGACCAGAGTAGAAAGCTCTGGTAATTTATAGTGTGTAAGGATTCGTCTGATTGGTGCAATATGCAGAGCTGATGTGGTACCAGCTGTGTTCAATCATAAGCACGTGATCCTCTCGAAATTAGTTTATAAATAAACCCCACTTAATCAAAGTTTCTTTGCAAGTCCTGTCTTGTGTACATAAATATACACGTTAATACTGAGACATATGCACCTGTCAATCAATGTTGGTGGGCAGGGAAAACTGCATTACTACGTCATGGTGGAGTGGGCCTCAAAATCGCTGGGATTTGGATCCTATTTTAACATAAAGAATTTTTTAAATAGAGACTTGTTGTGTTTATATCACCCCAATATGACTGTGGACACATTATACCTACACACATTTCAGTCTAAACAAAAGTTGATTTTGCTTCATAATCGCCCTTTAAAAGGTTAGCATTTCACAGGAGTGCCTTCAACTCTATGTACTATGTTATTATTTAGCATGCAAACTTAACTTACCGACTTTTCATCCACAGATATATACAGGCATAGAAGTAGTTTAGCTTTGCAATAATCAAAGCTGTTCTGTACAGCAGAGTTGATACGGTCTTGTCTTACAGCTCTCATCTTACAGTGACTCCTTGATGTGCAACCACTTACCACCCAGCACTCCCGTTCACCTTTTTGACCCTTTCCTCCCTCTCTCCACCCACTCAGCAGGAGATACACAGGCCATCTTAAGCCATCATAAATCAACACTTCCTATTACCAACATCGAGCTCACATATCCAGACTTTGTTGTATCCAGAACGCCCCGTTTTAGTTTACAGGTCTATGTTAAGACCACACAGTATGCCTGTGCACTATTGTGGTTTCATTTCAAGCAAAGGTTTTATAGACTTTTCAATAGAGGGCACATTGAGGAGACATTAAATAACAACTAAGCCCTTTACCGTAATTATTGCCAGGAACGAAGCACCACCTGTATCCCATTCTGCTCCTTGGCTTCCACGTACACAAGTGCTCCAATATTGCTGGAAACCTTTTCTGGCATGATCTTTAAGAAAGATTCTTGATTTGGCAGTAAGGCTCCACTGTTGTTTGTTAGTTAAATGTCTTACACAAGTGTTCCATCAATATCAAGGTTTGTCCTAACCTGCTAATAACATACATATGTACACTATACACACAACTGCAACATATAGACAAACATCAAAGTAGGAAACAAACATCGTCATGATTTTGCCAAGTATGATGCAATCCTGGATTAGCATCTATGTTGATCCTGAAAAAAATCATTTGTTTGAAAATGATCTATTCCCTAACCCTAAACTCAATCATTACTCTGAATTATTAAATTAAATAACAGTTGGATAAGTGCATATGAGAAGTAAATAAACATAACCGTAAACCTAAATTTAATTTAATTTTGATTGGCGTATTGAAATGTTGTTCCAGGATCAACAAAGATGTTAATACAGGAACATGTCCTACTTGACCAAATTGGGTTGGCGAAGGATGCTGAGGCAGTGAACAGAAAAAGAAAGAAAAAAAAAAATATATATATATATATATATATATATATATAGAAGAACAACTGTTGTCAGTTGTGTTGCACACACAAAATGAGCCACAAACCGTGAGTAGACCCATGATATTATAGTTTACAAAGTTAAAATGCAAAGAAATAAATAGTAGTTTAATGTCCTGCTAGATTTGTTATTCGTAATTTCATATACACATAACCACAACCACATTGCAGACACAGTGGATAGCAGTACAGCAAGCCTCTTGCCCTATCTATTCTAATCTGAAGAATTTTTAAAATAGCACGTACAGGCGATGTGTCCGAATGGTAACGAACTAAACTGATAAAAGACAAAGTCCGCAATTCTTAAATTCTCATACAGCTCTCCCAACAAAAACACTTGCTGCAAACCAACAGCTTTGCTGTATCAGCTCTGACACCATCACAGGGAAAAACATGCAACAACCTCTGTGGATCATGGAAACAAACACAAATGACCCTTGCCGTACGCAGACACGCCCAATCTCACCCCGTCATTGGGTCTTACAGCTTGGCAGGTCTGCCTTGCCTTCGGAAAGCTCAAGCTCTCATAAATAATTAAGAAGCAGGTTATTCTTATAGGATAAGGAAATTCAGCTATGAATAATAATGAGAAACCGACGTGTCATCACTCCACTAGCAGATTCGCGATGCCTCACCGATTTTGATCCCGCCCCAAAAATTATTTTAAATCCGGAGGATGAAATTAGCTGATAAAAGCTTAAATTTGTCCAGTTTTCCCCACAATTAAAGCTGACAGGTGCTAACGCTGTCTTAACTGATGCTCAACACACAAATCTCTAAAAATCTCAAAAAAGTACTCCATGGTGTCTTGAACCTTTAAAATGTCAATAGAATCATTTTTATATATCTTTTCTACTTCAAAACCTGCCTGAGGTAAGATGCCATGATGCAATTCAAAATCAGAAATAAACAACAACAACAAAACAAGCATGCATAACAATACAATGAAAAAATAATTTACAAATAACAGGGTCTATTATCCCTTTAAACCTAAGACCTAGCTGTAGGACCTAAGACCTAGCTGTAGCTATTTTTGTAGCTTGCTTTAAGCTAGAAAAGCTGTGACCTTTTACTTTAGCAAGTACAGTAACGTCCTCAAATAGGCATCCTTCCAAAAGAACCTCAGAGCAAAA
The DNA here is from genome assembly GCA_903798035.1 of Danio albolineatus. Classification (NCBI taxonomy): domain Eukaryota; kingdom Metazoa; phylum Chordata; class Actinopteri; order Cypriniformes; family Danionidae; genus Danio; species Danio albolineatus. The sequence goes on from CAIGQQ010014769.1 coordinate 560,468, forward strand.
CCAATATTTACAGTGTATCTGTAAATGAACCATGCATAACATAAACCTTTTTTATTTACATTTAGCAAGCATGGTATTGCCCTTGGGGCATTTTTAAAACAATCCTCAACAGCTAATGACCCATTCACACCTCTCTTTAAGAACTAATTATGATGAACTTCCAGGTACAGCAGCTGGAACGGGGGTCTGAGGAGCTCCGAACATTTCTACTATATAATTAAAAGCTTTAAAGAACCTTGAGGCCGCTGGATTTAATAGTGTATACTTATTCCAATGAGGCTTTAAGGGTCTGGGGGTGATAATTAGCTAAGCACCCATTGTGTGAATTGGAGATTATCAATTGGCAAGAGAACAGTAATGAGGCTCACCTTTCTTTGCTTAGGGCCATCCTGGGTGGATCCAAGTTGGGGTTCTCCATGGACTCCATCTGAGGGCAACGCAGGAAGTAGTAGAGAGTGTGGAGGGCGTCTGGAGACCAGGAAACTGGTTGCTGGCGGGCATGACGAGCTGGACTGAGCCCATGACGGACAGAACTGAGGCGCTGCATATGGTGCATGGCCCGTGACACCAGGTCACCTTAATAAAAACAACGTTTGAGGTAAATCAACAGCTGCATTAGAATGCAAGGATTATCAAGTCAGGTCAAGTTGAGCTTTAACCTCATTTGAATACACTGAATATAAAGAATATGTTGAGATTTGAAGGTGAAATTGAGGGTACTTTTTGAGGTCCAAATAAGATAAAAAACACAGATGTTGTACAACCTTTCTGATAATATAAAACTCCAAAACCCATGCTAACACAATGATACATTTTTAAAGGGATATTTTAAAGCAGTTTGGCCCAATATTTAGTGTTATTTCTGAAGAATGTTCATATTAATGTCATTTTTATTTTAGTAATAGATTTAGGCCTGCACAATATATCGTTTCAGCATCAATATCGCAATGTATGCATCCACAATAGTAAGTCACATCGTAGAATCTCTAATGTTGAGTCTGGATTATTTTTGACCAGGAGCCACAGTGGGGAAAAAAAACATGCCATTTCTGCAAAGTCATTGCAAAGTGTATTCATAAAGTTACCAAAAAGTTTATCACCTGTGTGTGTTTTTTACAGCTGGTGACTGTGCAAGCATTTCAAGCCAGTTTAGAGCCCAAAATTATTATGTTTGTAACTTTAAGAAAGATTCATTGTACTTATGTATGTATATAATGAAGACTATTCAGTGTTATTTTACATTTGATTATTAAATTTGTTTACCTGAAATACCTACAATTACACTTACCTAAAATGACACAAAGCACTGTTTATTTCACTCTTTCTTTGCTGTACTGCATTTATCAGTGCTTGTGATTAGTTTATTATATTTGATGCATATATGCACCCCTATAGAATCATGTAAATTAATCTAAAATGATCAATTCTTTCCAAATAGAGCTATTCATTTATTCTGGTGAAGTTATGCTTAATATTGCAATATTTATCGCAGATAATGAAATATTGCAATGCAGTTTTTTCCCCCAGTACAGCAGTCCTAAATAGAATAATGTTTTCATAAAACACATTTTATAACCATTTTAAAAATAATGTCTTTGAATGAGCTGGAACAGAGTAAATAGTTTTCAGTTAACAGTTTCAAAGGCTTTTAATAAGTTCATAAGTTACATTTTCATAAGATGGTAAAATTTATTTTTTTATTTTTTGTATTTGTCATTGATGCGTGAATCAAATTATCACAGCCAAGCAGAAGCTAACAAGACCCTGGACACTAACCGAAAGCAGAAACCACAAGTTGGTTTTCATAACTAATTTGGAAAGGGAATGTTAAACAGACACGTCCCACCTGCTGATATGGTTTCCTCATGGTGCTTACTGTTTCCCAATATATTAACTCCCTAAATTTGCACCAATAAGGAGCCTTAAAAATTGGGATTTCAGCATGTGGTAGATAATACTGAAAGTACTAATCAACCTACACTGATTGGCTTCAATATCTTGGTCTTTGCTAACTTGAAAAGAAAAGTTCTGAGCTGTTCCAGTTGTGGAAACAGGTTTCATCTGTGATAATAGCCCCTTGGGTTCATTTTCAAACCACAGAGTGGTTTGTGGGTAGGAAGAGTCTTCTGTTATATCTGAAAGATGCCAAATGTGTTGCAATAAGGACCCTGTTGTGTTTTGCCAGGCCCAACAAAGGGTCTTCATGAATTCATGAAGCAATCAGGAACTTTGGGGTTTTGTTACCAATGCCTGAAGGCTAAGATCAGCTCACTTTGACTGGCAATTTTGCTCATGATAATTCTTGTTGTGGTTCAAATAATAATATTCTGTATGTCAGTCTTAAGGTGATAGTGTTCAAAAATGAACCAGCTGTCATGATTTACTTCCTCTTGTTCCAACCCTGTATTAGTTTCTTTTATTTTGCACATATTCTGATGAATGTTGGTAACCATACAGTATTTTTACTACAAACTGTAGGTTGTTTGGTTGCTCTCTTTAATGGCCCATTTGCAGTGGTATGGCTTGGTGTGAATTTTTTCAGAATGACAACAAAAAAAGCATTATTGTTTAAATACACAGCCGAGGCATGACACTGTAATAATACAGTGATGGTGCTCACGTATGAGCCAAGTTCAAACAAACCTCGTCATCTTCTTGTGGCAAAACACCAAGAAGAACAGAACCTGCTGCACATCCTCTGTTGTTTATGCGTGCGCCTAAATGTAAGGAAAAAGTGAATGGTGCCGATTTCTCTTTTTATCCACGTGCACTTGACCCCACTTGATATTTGATATTTGAAATAATGAATGTATATAAATAATGAATAATGATACGTGTGATTAGGTTGAAGTGAAGTGCAAAAAAAAAAAAACAAATGCGCAAATGATTCTTCAGCAACCAACATCATGAATAAACTGCTATTTGTAATATATTATCATTGCCTTTTGGACTATTATATGGATTAGGAATGACAAAATTATTTTTGCCAAGAGGTTATAGGTACTGGTAGAGAATCCAAACACTAATGGTTTTTGAACACAAATAAGGCCTAAATGTATGCCTTGGGTTTATTTTTTCTGCTATTCTTACCATTTTGGAGACTTTCAGGGTCTATATGCACTACAATGTTTGTTTTGTTTTTTGTAATCACATAAGTCAAGTAATCACATTAGCATTGAACTGCACCCAATCCTGTTCATAGAAAGATTAATTGTTAATATTTACACATAAATATATGTATAGCTGGCAGCTAGCTCTCTTCAATTCTGACATGGTCGTCCACTGAAACTAAGCAGGGCTGTTCCCGGTCAGTGCCTGGTTGGGACACCACAGGGGAAAGCTACGTTGCTGACAGAAGTGGTGTTAGTGAGGCTAACATGGCCATATTATTAAAAAAAAGCATCCTTTGATGTGCTTTTCACATGCTATATGTGAACGATTAGTAGAGTTTTATTCTCAACTTTGTGTTGTATACCTCGACTACCAAAAAGGTACCATTATCAGTGTAAATGCAAGCCTGGTGACTCATACCAAATATACCTCTAGTCCTAACCCTAACTGTGCTGCACTGTAAAAAATATCCATTAAGTAACAAGTTCTGTATTTTGTGGTTCACATATGTTTATTTAGGATTGTGAAGGAATGAAGTGACTTTTATTGGCATTGTATTAGTCTGAGATAAGATATTGTTTAAGAAATATAGAGAGAATTGAATTGCATTGAAACACAACTAGCTGCAATGGGTACTTGAGGGAGTATAAACTATACTGATGTATAGTTTGTCAAGAATACTTGTGTTCTTTTTGGTGTAATCTATTCATAAACACTGACATATGGAAAAACAGTGCCTCAGTGCGACTGTGTCAGGGTGCTGGCTAAGGGGTTTTAAGTCAGTAAAATAAAAGAAAAAGTACTGTCAGTTTGTTACCAGGTTTTTGTATCATCATTTCCAACACACATACATTTATTTACCAATTTGTTTTACAGTGTGTACTGTACCTAACTGTACCGTTCAGGGGAAACCAGAAATAAAGGCTTTCCCTTTAAACATCCCTCCAAACTTACACTGAAACGGCTACCACCAGCAGGTTTTTCCCATCTCAGACTGGTTGTGTTTCGATAGTGCTCTACTGTATGTATTTCTAGGGTTCCATGGCAGTTGAGGATGTACAGATGCCCCACTGTCCACTGCTTCTTACAGCTGGATCAAACCTAAATGAGAGCTCGTCGGGAGGTGCAAACCTCACAAGCAGTGGACAAAGACAACTCTCATTGACTTTATTCAGTGTGTATTGCAGTGGCTAGTGCCTTACTGAACATTTGGGCTGCATAAATGTGTCCTTGTGCTGCGGGAGACAAGCAGCAAAGTGTTCGGCATTTGCAGTAGGAAATTCATGCCTTCTAATGGTGAGCTGCCAACCCTGTCACTGCTGGGCCTGTGGCATGATGGGTAAACACGGCTAAAACAGCTCAGAAAAAGACAACCTATGCCAACAAAGGAACTCCTTTCACTGTAGGGGAAATATCCCATTTTCAAATGTAAACTCATTTAGGGGAGGGAAACTAAAACATTGCACAATGAAGCATCAGTCAGACTTTTGCTGAATGAGCCACTGTAGTCTTTGTATTTACACTTTAAAATGAAGCTAAATTACATTTACTTCACTTTCCACAATACCCCAAGACCAGATGTTGCTTTTATTTAGAGGATCATGTTGCGACAGACAAGTTTCTTTTTGTGCAGATGAGTCAGGTATTATGAAGACAGGGGATAGGCTTGTTAAGGTGGTTGAATCCTTTGAGAAATGTGTCTTTTAACTTCTTTCAGGAATTATCTAGAAAACAGATACACAATGCACTTAAAGGCACCAAAAGACTTTTCCAGACATCCCTGTCTTTTTTTCTCCATTTCCATTCAGGAACATTCTGTTTAGTAAATAAACATGCTTCTTCTTTGGGAACAACGCAGTAGTGTTTATTCAGAGCATAAAATAATAGAGTGGTCAGGCCGGAAAGATAAAGAGCCCCCACATTATCTCCTTTTCCATGTTGTGTTTGCAGAGATAACACCAAGCAATTGTGTATCCATACGAAACTTGCAACAATCCTGATTCTGCTGAGTGTTAGCATAAGCACCCTGTTAACCACAATGAATGATATTTTAGATCAGTATGTGTACCAAATAAACACGCTAGAGTTTTATCTACTGCACATGCAAAAATTTATCTGAAATGTTTAGTTTCATATATTTCAATATTAACAAAATTATATCGATGTCTTACACAACAGTCTCTTTAGTATTGCTTTCCCATTTTTATCATGCATCTGCAGCATTTCTAAAAGTGTGTGTCATTGCAGAGGACTGAAACTTAAAAATACTTCCGTTCTGTCAAGAAATCTAGCTATGTGAGGTTTTTAGGTCAGAATTCAATTATTTAAATGTTAAATATGTGGTTTACTCACAATTATTAAACAGCTGTCTAGAAAACTTTATTCTGATTAATCAGTCATGACCTTCCACAGTATTTTATTTACAAATAACTTCTGAAACTAATAACACAAGCTCATCTGGGTACTTGGAATCATCTTGACTATCAGTTGAACACGTTCACATTCATATTTGTATGCTTGTCTGTTTTTGACTACTTGGTGGCTTGTGACTGAATAATACTTTATGCTTTATTTAGCTGTTTTTGCTTCAGTCCATTTGCCATTTAATCAAAAATTTAAAGGTCTCATGAAATTAAAATAGCGTTTTTTTAATGATAGTATAAGTATTGTTATTTTTTAAGATATCTATAATTTAGTGTGCTCCAAAATAGTGGGAAAAAAAATGATATAAAGATAAGCTTGTAGTCTGTCATTTCTGCCTAAATGGATTGATGGTTTTATTCATGTCACCTCACACACTACAGTTTCTCATCGAATCATAACCAATCAAATGCTCTCTAGTATCCGACATGCCCTGCCCCCTTCAAGACAGCTTCTCAGGCCCCATTTACACTAATGCGTTTTCGTTTTAAAACGCATATTTTGCTACGGTTACGGCATCCGTCCACACTATGCTGGAGTTTTCGAGCCCCGAAAATGGAGCGTTTTGGAAACGCTGGAGAGGCCGTTTTCATTGTAAAACTCTGCTGCTCCGTCTTAGTGTGGATGGGGGGAAACGGAGGCATCTGAAAACGGAGGCGTGGCTGCTGGACACAGAAATGGGAGCATTGTTTGCACTATTGTCCTTTTTAGGCGCTATTGTGCAGTTAAACTCTGCCTTTTTTACTACAAAAGCTGCATATATTCGCAAGAGGCAAGCTGTTGTTCGAGCATTCGCTAAACGCTCATGTTTCAAGTGGCGTAAGCCCTATTTAGAAAGCCGGTTGTGGGTTACACCGGGAAGAACCTGCGACACACATGCTTCCTGTTTATACTTGAACACGCATGCCCAGAGTGCGCGAATGGTCACACGATATATGTTTTAGGTGGAGTAGTGTGGACGGTGATATGTTCAGAGACGCTGGGTGAAACTCTAGTGTGGGCGCGGATCGTTTTCATGCTAAAACGCCGTTTTAAAACTAAAACCCACTAGTGTAAACTCGGCCTCATTTGCTTTTCATTTGCTTTTTATTTGATGAGCTTAGCTCACCATGATGGACAGATCTGGCCAGGATGCCGGGTTTAAACCTCTATACTTTTACGAAGAACATCCTGAGATTTTTAAAGACCACAGAGAGTCCGGACCTCGATTAATGTCTCATTCAAAAGACGGCTCTTAGTAAGCAGTATAGAGTACCCTTCACTATACTGGGCCATTAGGACCCACACAGACCACAGGTTGAGAGCCCCCTGTTGGCATCAATAACACCACTTACAGCAGCAACCTAGATTTCCCATGTTTCTCATCCAGGTACTGACCGGGCACAGCCCTGCTTGGCTTCAGTGGGTGACCATGTGAAAATGTCAAATGTCAAATAAAAATGCACACTTTAAAGCACTTCACAGGACCTATAAATAAATGACTACTGCTCAGAACAATGATTCGTGTCTAACCTTTACATTTTGTTTACGTTCTCGTGTCTAACATTTACGTTAGCATTTTGTTTACGTTTTGTGGCAGATACCTAGTGTCTAGTTTCCCAGTGGCACCCCTAAACTCAACTGTCATTGGGGGATGAGCAAATTGTACAAAACTGTATGAATGAGATCATACAAATTCATATGAATTAGCCACTAAATCAAAACTTTACAAATTGCCATGATATATCGTTGTGAGTACACTTGAAATAAGCAGAATAAAGTAGATCCAGGTCATTGTTATTGCAGAATAAAGCCCTTCACGGCTAATACAACACCATTCCAACACCAATCTTAATGTCGTGGCTGCTGATAACCCTGTCTTGCTTTATAATGTGGTAACTCAATGTATTTTGTGCCTTGCTTATAGGTCCTATTTGCTATAAAACTTATAATATGTTTCAACAGATTCAAGAAGAACTGCCACAACTTATACTAGGTTTTCCCACTGTCTCTGATGTCTCGATGGTAGTTAAACAATCAAAACAATATGTTTTGGAGATATCTACAGGCCGATCTTTAATCCTATTATTCTGTTATTTGTTCCAGAGCAAATAGGGTATAGGCAAGGTTAAATTTCATATATTTTGATGTAATTGTAATATTGTATCTACAGATAAAACCAGACAGACAGAAGGGAAGGAAGTTAGATACTCACTCAGCTCAGAGATACTGCCAACACAAGTAGCCAGTAAGGCCTGCTCGAGTGTCCGCAGCTCCAGTTCAGCATACGCATCTTCTCTGGTCTCCAATCCAGTCTGACGTCCTTCTGTGTATGGGCTAAAATGAGCCGGAAGTGACAGAACACCTGAATGCAAAAAAAAAAAAAGGAATTTGGTAAAGATAAATTGTAATCATGTCAAATTTATTTGTGTTGAATTTAAACAAACAAATTAAACTTAGTAATGTTCAACTTAAATTGTTTGTTTAAATTCAGCCTAAATAAATCATTTTTTACAACAACGAAGTTTTTTATAAACTAATTTCGAGAGGATCATGATTGCTTGCAGCTGGTCCTGCATTATTCAATTTCCATATCCATATTACAGCCATCTTCATTCTGAAGAATCCCCCCTTCCACCTCTACTCCTCCTCCTTTTCTTGATGGGTGGCACGGTGGCCCAGTGGTTAGCACTGTTGCCTCACAGCAAGAACGTCACTGGTTCTAGTCCTTACCAAGCCAGCTGACATATCTGTGCGGAGTTTACACATTCTCCCTGTGCTCACGTGAGTTTCCCCCGGGTTCCTCCCACCGTCCAAATCATGCATCTTAAGTTAATTGACTAATCCAAATCGGCACCACAGACATGCTCCTAGTAAGTAGTTATCTCTTGAGAGCAATCACTATCTGTTCATTAGCTACTACAGCAGGGGAGTTCTCGAGATCTACCCGAGCTCAAACTCCCCTCTCGCCTTGCAAACAGGAGGGAGACCTGGGCTCGAGGATCTTATGAGCTCAGAGCTCTCTTCAGGGACAACATGCAAAAAAAGCTTTATAATCAATCATAAGCTAAGTGTGAACTCTTGAATAACAGTTTTTTTTACAGACGCTAGGACACATTTCTCAATACTTAGGTAACTTTTACAAAACTCTTCACACAGTGAGCATGACAGAAGTCTATGTGGGCTAAACTGAGGATCAATAATCATTGCTTTGGCACACAATGCATTCAATGACTACATCTCTCAAATTTCATGAATTCTTTTCTCACTCAGACACAAAAACTGCCAAAAATCTGTGTATGTACAGGACATTTTGCATGTGGTGACATACTGTTTTCAAAACAGTTAAACCTATGTTTAAAACAACAACATAATGCAAAAATGAATAAGACAAGAGAATTCAACAGCAATATTTGATTGAAACATATTTCAAATCTAAAAATGCATTTTAACCAGCCAGATCAGCATCGCTATTGTATCTGTATCAGTGGATCGTGTGTATACAAATTCTTGCATTTTGGAATTACTAAAAATAAATAAATAAATAAATGACATAAAATATTGAGAAATTCTGCATCATGTCTGATTCATTCCAGCAACATATATTGCCATTATAAATAATATATATTGCTGTGTAATGTTACATGTTGTTAGTGTTTTTTAGGTCATTGTTTTGTGGGTGATAAAGTGTGCTTGTTGGCTGTCAACCTTTGCTAGTGTTCTAGAAGAATGAGTTTATTTGGGACCTGAATAAAATGTTTTGGTAGTTGTAGTGTATTTTGAATGTGAAATGAACTGCTTTGCCAAGCTGAAAGTTGATTAGGAGAATTGTGTGAAGAGTTTTGCAAAAGTGACCTAAATATTGAGAAATGTGTCCTATAGCGTCTGTAAAAAATTTAACAAAAAAAAGTAAAGTAAATACAATCATCTTTGAATTTGTTTTTCAGTGCACATGTCATTTTTCAAGTTTGTCATTTGATATAGTACAAAATTCAATCTCACGCCAATTTGTAACGTTTTGATTTAGTGGCTAATTCATATGAATGTGTACGATCTTATTTGTACATTTTAGGATGACTTGCTAATCCTCCAATGACGCTTGGATTTAGGGGTGGGGTTTGGTCACATGCCTCCTTTTAAAAATCATACATTTACATACAACTGAACTCATATAAATTTATATTAATTAGCCACTCAATGAACAAAACATAAACTAGTTATGTTTCCTCATGAGATCAGCCTGACATAATCCTACTGAAAGCAACTCCTGTGCATGTGGGGCTTCATAGGGAACATCTTTTGTTTGTTGTATTCATATCTCATTTATATATATATTTTTTTTTTCTTTTCCAATTTTTAAGATTAAAATGCAAAATTGCATTTCAGTATTAACCACTTCCACATATCTACTGATCAGAAAAAACAAAGGTGGCATTATGATCTTTAATCTGAGCATAAACTTAAAAAAAATACAATTCCAAACAAGCTACTTCTTAAAAGTACCAAACTACAGGAAGGAATGTAAGCAAGATCAAGAATTGATGAAATGAAACTCTTAATGAATAAATTCAAACAACATTACTAATAATCTCCACTGAGTTTTACCAGAAGAGAATGCTGCCTGTGTATTTTTGTCTCCAAGGTGTTGTCTTAGATAACAAAGCTTGCACAAGGTCAGGACAGTCACTTCCTCTGTAAACATCTCCTCTCACATCCACAATGATGTTTTCTAGAACAACGCAGTGATTCAATGTGGATGAGTTAACGGGATGTTTCCAGTATAATCTGATTGCAGTCGAGCTGGAATGAGTCAGCTCAAAGTTCTACACTTTATTCTGACCATCTACATAATTAAATGATTGTGTAAGACCAGGATGGCTTTATTAAGGCAATGATTTATGGCAGATAGAGTTACATAACATGAAATTATGCTCAGCTCCTTTAATCTCTTCTTTTTTGTAGTCTTAAAGGGATGTTTGGATGAATCAGATTTTGTTTACAGGGCCAATTCTTTCTCTATTTTTGTATGTATTTGTTTTTTTGTTGTTGTTTTTTGCTGAACCATCATAGGTTGATTTGGTTGAGCTGTCTCCAGTGACTTCCTGTCCATATGGATCAGAAAGAACAGGGTGATTAAGGAAGAGGAAACTTGTGCAGTTAAGTTTCTCACTAGTTCTTTGTAGTCTTGGCTTTGCTGGCCTTTAGGGGTGAGAGTCCTGCCAAGGAAAAGGAAACAAGCACGGAACCCAAACAGAGGTGCAACAACAAAGCAATATTGTTAGTGCTGTTTCTGATTTATGGATGGATCTTCACAGGAAAGACGGACCTGTATCCCATCTGTGAACTTCAAAGAGATATTCCAGGTTCAGTATAAGCTATAAAGTAAGAGCTATTTGCTGTTAATTCACCCTCAGGCCATCCAAGATGCGGGTGATTTGCTCAACCTCGTCTTGTTTCAGACCAGTTTGAATTCTCTGTTCTGTTGAACCCAAAAGAAGATATACTGAAGGATGTTGGAAACCTTCAGCCTTTCAGCTTTCTTCAATATATTGTTTCAGCATCGATTTCGCAATGTGCGCTTCCACAATATTCACATTAAAAAGACATGCAATGTCCAGTCTGAATTATAGTTTACCAGGGGCTACAGAATTGTATTTAATCAAAGTATTTATATCGCATTTTATATGATTTATGCAAAACCATTTCTTACTTAGACTATTTGTCTTTTTCTAGCCAAAATATCTACATTTCAAAGCAAAAACAAGAGTATTTCACTTACCCCACTGGTAGATAATTTATTTAAAAAATGAAAAAAAAAAAAAAAAACTTTTTATTTTAACTGAATTCTTCTGATGGTGAAAACTAAATAATATTTTGACAAGTTTGACAAGTAATAATAGTTTTAGTGAGGATGACACTATACAATACTTCTCTCATTCTATTTATTAAAATGCAAGCAGAAATAGCAGCATCTAGTTGCTGGTTCTAATAAGACATGAAAGAAAGAGTTCTGGAAAAAAGAAAAAGTACTTGAGTTTCTGTCTTGGTACGATCTGCATTTCTACCAGAGCTGTTTCAATATTGAAACGAAGACAGTCAAGAATGGCCTCCACAGAGTCCAGACCTGAATATTATATAAACAATATTGTAGGCGGTATGAGATTCACCTGGAGAGAAAAAGAAAGACAGAACATGCTAAATCTAAGGAAGAAGTTTAAGAAATGATGAAAGGTGCTTGATATTAAATAGCATTTTAGAAAAGACTCAACTAAAAAGTTCAAGCTGTTGCTTGGTGCTAAAGAGATCATGTTAAACACATGCTATTGATGCTAGTTTTTTATTACAAATGTAATTTTGTTCTGAATATTGTGTATTTACTTCCCATATTTTCTGTTTGTATATTACAGAGATAGTTCTGTAATGTAATGAGCCTGTACATGCTCCTTACCTTTTAGATAGATCTATGCAAAAGTCTTGTTCATATATTTATCTCTAAACATTTATATTTAAATGTATGTACAGTATATATTTATATTTATGTTCTCAAACTGATTTTAATCCCTAAACCTTGTTTAACTTTAATGTCCTTATCCCACAACATTTTAAGAAATTTAAAGAATCCATCCAGAATGTTTGGAAGTGCCTTTCCATATTTATCACAGGGCCATTTTCGAGATAAGCCGATGGTTTCTAGTTTAGTTACGTACATGGAAAAGATTCAAGATTTACAAATAAGGTTGTCTCCAGCTTTCATGAACAGAGTTAGTTTGTATTTATTACAGTAGTGTGGTAACAGAAAAGTACTATGGGAATGGCCCTTCAGACCAGTCACGAACACGGGGATCATAAATTCCAGTACACAAAGTGAGACGTTTGTTTACAGTAAGCACCCTCTTAATGGTGTCAGTGATTTACGTTTATTACAGTACATTTACAGCTTCAGGGTGGCTGACTAACACTAACAGTATTAAAAGTGGCCTTATATCAGTTACACTTCTTTCATGAAATCAGAAGATAAGCTTTCAAAGACATCAACTGAACACCATGGCTTCTTGATGGTTCCTGGGTGTGGCTAAGTGGTTTGTATGGCCTTGCTTTGTGGTTTCTTATGGGTGATTGAAATGATTGGATAATCTGGTAGTTTAAACTGCCTAAGTAGTTTTTATGGTGCTCTTGATTGTTGCTAAAGTCTAAAGTATTCTTTAGTTTTAACACAAAAACTTAGGCCCAATCTCAATTCTATATTATACCGATACCATTACCCCTACGCCTACCCCTTCGGCTTCCCCTTGGCCCTTGAGTACCAAAATATCTTAATTCGCGTTCTGATGGTGAGCAAATGTATTCAGTGCTAAGTAATCAATAACATACTTTTAATTTTGAACTATTCCATTAAGTGAGGTTTATTATAGCAAGCACCGCTAAATCCAGCTGACAGGACGCAGAGATTTCATGAAGTCCTGGTTTTTCTCTCCTACATGACTGTAAATATAAAACATATGGCTAGGTATAAAAATATATTGCTTGGTTAGGTCTCCACAACTATTCCATTAATAATGGGCCTTGACTTTAGTAAAGTCAGAGAGAATGCACATGATTCAATAAATTATTACTGACATTCATTTGCATTTATTTATATGTCTAGATTATAGGTCAGATAGTATGCAAATCGTCAATATGCACTCACTAACATGCGCTGCAAACAATTACACTTACGCATAATAACAATCCACAAACACAAACATAGGATGTGGCTGAATGCAGCATGAGAAACCGCTATTTATAACTTTCCGGTCTCATCAAACGGGATTCTAAACCCCTCCATCAAAATCCAACCCACAACAAATTTGTCCAGCTGCGGTGGGTGGAATCGTCTGTGTGAGCCTGCTTCTCTGTATATAGGACAGGACAAAGCCTGAAGTATTTGCTGATGCTGGCTGTTCCCTACAAAAGAATCAGCTTTACAATGAGCACACACATGCCTGCAACCAGATTCAATATACTCTCCTGTGCTACGGCAATCTGGCGACCGTTTACCCACTAGGGTTATAAAGAGTTGTTCTTTAACAAGCCTATCGAGTATTTTCACATGCAAGTTTCATTGGAATGTGCAATGAAATATTTTTCGTTTAAAAACTACGTCACATTTATTTTTGTGTTCTTGTCACTGTGTGGCTACTCAATTGAATACCGAGCAACATTAATTAAATACATGTCCTTACTGTATGGTTGGGGCTAGAATGTGGGTTAGGTTTAGGGTTAGTTACTTGTAATTAATCTATAATTATTTGTAATTACTGTGGCAATTACACAGAAACAAGGACATTGTGTAATAAGAACACCTTAACGTGTTAAAAAAAATGTAATTGTCTCAGTATGTTAGAAAAACATATGCTGTATAAAATGTGTTGTTTAACAGGTTCCGCATTTTTTGTGATTCACAAGTGTTTTCCATTTATTTATGGTTGAGAATTGCATTATGGGAGCTTGATCTCTGCTCTGTCGACTTTTGAGGTTGAGAATCTGTCTCTACAGTTTAACAAAAATGACAATTTAGTCATTTGAAATATTATAAATTTACAAAAGATAATAAACAGAGAAATAACTCTGTAAAATGACAGAAAATGTAGAGGCAGTTTATTACAAAGTTTTTGTACTTTAATGCAACACCAACCCAATATATCACTTTAAACTGTTATAAATGTTTAAAAAAAGTGTGTACTCTTCAAGGTTAATGGTGCATTCACACAAGGCTTCAGCCTCAACGCTTGACAGAGGGCGTGTCTGAAGTTGGGGCTGACGCGATCGTCATAGCAGCGTCAGCCAATGAAATTATGCATACAGCGATCTGATTGGCTGACGCTTCCGTCGGCGCTTGAAAAGTTGAGAAAGTCCCAACTTCTCAACGGATCCACAATGCAGTTCGTCAACGCCTGACGTCACCCATTCAAAGTAAATGGGAAGCGTTGACGCTGACGCCCCGTGTGAATGGGGCATAAAAGTCATTAGAAAAATGATCAAGATCGCATAATGTAACTCAAAAGCATAAATAAATAAAAATAAAAATCACAAAATAGAGAAAATCTCTAATTTATTGATATTCTTTACAGTGTAGTATTTTTTAGACCAATGAGAGTGTATATACCTGTTTAAAATTAATTAATTAAAGGGATAGTTCACCCAAAAATTAAGGTGAAATTAAAAATAATTTTCTCACCATCCAATGGTTCCATCAGTTTTTCTGTTGAACGTAGCAATATATATTGCCTGAAACCAGTAACTATCAGCTTCCATACTTGTAAAAACAAATACTACAGAAGTCAGAAGTTACAGGTTTCAAATTCTTTCAACAAATTGTGTTCAACAGAACCCAACAACCATTGCATGTTCTCCCTATGTTCACGTGGGTTTGCTCCGGGTGATTGAATTGGGTAAACAAAATTGGCTGTAGTGCATAAATATGAAAGTGTATGGGTGTTTCCTAGTACTGGTTGTTGCTGGAAGGGCATCCACTGGATAAAACATATGCTGGAATAGTTGGTGGTTCATTCTGCTGTGGTAACCCCTATTAAATAAGGGACTAAGCTGAAGAAAAATGAATGAATGAATTTAATCAATAATAAAAAACTGTGGTACACTCTTAAAAAAAAGGTTCCTTGAGGTTCTATATAGAACCCTAGGGTTCTATACTTGGCCAGTAGAACCTTTTACCCAAAAAATGGTTCTATTTAGAACTCTTTGAGTGCAAAGAACCTTTTTGATTAAAATGGTTCTATAATGTGGGATTTATGACATAATTATATAGTAAAGATTATAAATAATAATAAGCTATAACACAGAGAGACAAAGCTTTTTGAGTCAAAACCTAATAAAATGACTGCTATGGTCAAAAACCTAATCAATGTATGATGGGATTTTTGTTTCACGCAGGTTTGTACATTACCATATAACTAATATTTATATATGCTTAATATTTAACATTTTTGACGAATTATTTTGTGAAATTAATTAAATAACCAGTTTATTCAGACTGTACAGTGTGTTGTTATGGTTTAATAAATTGTTTTAAAGTAATAATCATGAAAAAGCCCTCTGGTGACGTCATTCATTGGTGGACTGGTGGTGAAGAGCCTGGAGAGTGACGGTTAATTTTTGAAAAGGAGAACTCCGCTTTTGCAGCTCCATCATTCAGGTACGTTATTACTCTTTTAAAACTATAATAATGAAATATTTTGTATTACGGGGTAATGTTTCTCTTCCCTTGTGTTATATGGTGACACAGACTGAATAAGGGGTAACGTTAATATGGATTAATACTGTGCTTGTAAGTTTCTGATGGTCTCTGTCGACAGCCTTCGGTTCAGGAATCTGTGTCAAGCTGACTTTGCTCTGCTTTTTGTTCGAAATAAGTTACAGTTTCGCTTTATTTGTTTGTCAGTATTAATTAAAATATCAATAACAATAAAACAGGTGCGTTATTCGATGGCGGGCATTGAGAGGCAGCGTGAAGCGCGTGCACGCTCTTTTAATGGTAACTTCTTATGAGCCGATTTCCGCTTTCGTGCTGTTTTTATCTCCAACCTTGAACAAACAAGTACTCCCAGCTTGTTCGTGTGTGAGTTTAGCCGAGTTTAACTTGGGCTAAACTCTGTAAAGTAGTGTACACGCCGGCTAGTCTGCATTAAAACCGCAAGGGAGCATGTCGCGCTCGTGCCCCGCCCGAGTCTATGCACGCGCCCGCCCGCCCGAGTCTATGCACGCGCTATTGTGATGATTGCTAAGTGTATTATTGAAACCT
>CAIGQQ010014769.1:591723-621373 GCA_903798035.1 Danio albolineatus
GTAATGTTATCAGTCATATCAGTATTGGCTGATAAATGCTTATTTTTAATGTTATCTTTCACATCGGCAACTTTTAATAAATCCTTATCTTTAATGGTAATGCTATCAGTCATTTCTGTATTAGGTAAAAAATGCTTACTTTTAATAGTAATGTTACTAGTCATATCGTTATCGGCTGATAAATGCTTATTTTTTATGGTGTCATAATCTGTCATCGGTATCTGCTAATGTGTGCAGGATATGTGCAGCAGATTTTATTTTTGCATTGTTATTTCTTAATCCATGCAGCAAACATTTTTAAAATTGTTTGAAAAAGGCATTACTCTAAATATGTTACTGATATTAAAACAGGCCAAAATTCAGTTGAGAGTTAACCAGTCAATATGAAAATATTAACTGTGCAGTTAAACTCTGCATTTTATAAAACCACTGCTGTCTACATGCCTTAAAAGCAAGCTATCGTTAGTGAAATCAATAAAAAAATCTGAGTTCAAAGGAAGTGACATGCAATTTTGATCAAGCAGTGTGGGCAGATGTTAAATGTTACAACTAAAACACACTAGTGCAGATGTGTCCTTAATCCTCACACAAGTCCCCATTGGCTACTACACATCTCCAGCTTAGAAATAAGGTCAGGGTGATGCAAGAACAGTATATGGAAACACCTTAATACATTAATCAAAGCGAATCGCCATAGTCTCTATAACCTTTGAGACCCTAATTCAGCAATTTAACTATAGCCACCTGCCAAAGAATTTGGTTGTGATCAATGCTTACATACTGAGACAAATTTTGATTATTGTGCAATTTATTATGTTAATTTTGTTTTGCATGCTACATTAAAAACAGTGACTTCCATCTCAATAGGTGGGTCTTGTGTATCCCATTATTAGCATTGTTCAAGTTCCACACTAATCAATGCCTGGTTGACTAGAGCGTGATGCTGCTGAGTTCACTAACTTGCACTAGACAGGCAATGTAAACGTATCTATCTTGCGTGCAGAAAAATGTCTGTCATGCTTCTCTTAGATGCACCTGTTTCAGAATTCCACAGTTCTACCATGTGGACCCAGCTGTCGTCACTACAGGTGGCTCTCATTGTGACATTCTTAAACACCAACTATTCTCATCGTTGTGGCCATCACAAACAAATATGCAAGAGTAAACAGAGACGAGATCATTCAAATACCAAAGAGTCACCACACCCCCATTCTTGGACACAAAACAGAACAGAAGGAAGCTTGTGGTGGTCCCAGTGGAACCTGCACTGCTTTTCCTTCTGATTAGCTGAGGCAAGAGAAACAAAAACTTGTGAGCTGTCATGAAGGACCTTCTAAATAAATTAGATGATTAGATTAGATACAGCCAAGATCTTTAGAATAATGAATCGGAAATCAGCAGAACTGAAAGTTTCTCAATTCACTTTAAATTTAGCGTTCAAGCTAAAGCCTCTTCGCATTTGCTGAAGGGTTGGAAAGCCATGGCCTAGAGGCCTAGGGGACCACCCACAGAAACCCCATTCAGACACAAAAGCCAGATGGAAAAAGTAAAAAAAAAAAAAGCATTTAGAGAAGAACACTCCTACTTTAACCTACCCATCTGCCTTTGCCACAGAAGACTCAAAACGAGGCCTTGAGGCAAGACAAAATCTAGTTTGTTTCCTACAGACATTTAGAATAATAGATTGTTATGTTGTAGGCGTTTCCTTTACTTCTTTGGGGTAAATATGAGGTCAAACTATTTTATTTTTGAACATGGTTTGATGACGTTGTAACATCTGATGGATGTTCATAAAAATGAATATGACATTAGTTTATTTGCTACAATTAACATCACATAGTGGTTTTTAACTAAACTGTGGCAGTAATATGTAGGCTAAGTGGGTTTTGGTAGCTCAGTTAAGTGATTCCAAGATGGCTTCTATTGAATGAATATAAGATTCGTATGTTAGTGACATTTAACATCACATAGTGGTTTTTACTGAAATTGTGGTGATAATATGTAGGCTAAGTAGTTTTTGTTAGCTCAGTTTAGTGATTCCATGATGGTTGCTATTGCATAACCACATGAAGTATTGCCTAGTCAAAGTACCTAAGTCTCTTATACAAGCCACCAAAACGGTAATAGAAATGGATGGTTAGCATCCAATTATTATTGCTACAGCTTTGAGCAAACGTCTAGCTCTCTGCTACACATTTGGCTAACAGCACAGCCTACCCCTTTGCCATTACTTATAAGCTGTTGTTGTTAAATAAACAGCAGACATATGTATAGAATGAAAAGCTGAACTTTAGGTGGACTGCATACTAAATGGTTTCTTATGGCCCGTTTCCACTGAGTGGTACAGTACGGTACGGTACGGGTCACCTTTATCAGGCTTGCGTTTCCACTGCAAAAGGGTACTCTTTTGGTGGGCGTGGTGTACGACAGAAAGTTTGTCGACGTCATTTTCGCTCGAGGAAATGTCTACAGTAAAGCTTTATGGGTCGTTCAAAAATCATACGAGAAGCACTTCTCACAAAACAGATGCTTTATTATACACATAAACACTGCTGTATAAATGTTCATTACTGACTGAACATGATCTGATTATAACTGCAGATCAATGATGCGAAATAGACTACGGTCCGCAATTATATCAAATAAATAAATAAAGGCAGCATATATGAACACATACAGCCCCACATTCTTCGATGTTATCAAATTACAGAAAAACTACACACAGCAGACATGTATGCCTTATTTAGGTTCAAATACAATATGAAATAGAGCCCCGTCTGTGCAAACCTCTCATCTGTGTCTTTAATATTCACCAGTACATGTAGCCTCTCCGTCGTTATTCTCTCGTTAGAGAGTAACTCCGTCATTCCCAGTTTATAATAGTCCAGGTTAAGAACTTTGTTATTTCAAACAGTGACGCGCACGCGGGCACAAGCGAGAAGCGAAACCTCACGCTCGCGCTTATGGGCTCGTAACCCATAAGGATCTGCTCTTCTCTTGGCTTTGTGGCCGTTCAAGAAGACGACAACGTTTGTTTAAGCTCGGGTCGACCATGGCTCATTATTATATGCTGATATTATTTCGGAGCATTGTCTCTCGGCTGTGTGTTAAACATGGCGGGTCCTTTGTTTTCATTCTGCTTGTTGCGTGAGCAAATGACGTATCTCTGTAAGCCAATGGCGTTCAGCTGCGCGTCTAGCTCCACCTTACGGCACCCTTTCTGGATTTCGTACCCTTTCGAAAGGGTGACCAAAAAGGGGTACGGTACGGTTCAGTTCGGTACGCTTTTAGACAGTGGAAACGGCCTTAAAAGCGTACCGAACCGTACCGTACCGTACCACTCAGTGGAAACGGGCCATTAGTCTCGTGGGACATTAGCTTTTGTTTCTCGCCAATGTGTGGTAGTTGGTCTCCTGCCTTCTTTGACACTGTAATTATCAGTCTGCTCCAGCATGTTTTAATGACAGGAGGCTGTAGAATTAGTGGATGGTACAAATCCTAAAAGCTAATCTTAGATTCAAGACAACATTTCTAAGATTCTAATTAGGAAAAACTGTACTTAAGCCATACAACAGTTTTTTTTTTTCCTTGGGGCACACCCCTCAAAGGCATGTATTGATACACTATTTACCTAAGATTCTTAGCAGTGCCTTAAGGGTGTGTTGAAAGCTGCTATTATTCACATGATCCCTTTAGGCATAGTGACTATGTGTTGTAACTATAAATGTAGTAGAAGACTACATCGAATAGTTCGGACTGCTGAGCGAATCATTGGTACAACCCTTCCTACTCTTCAAGAACTGTACTTATCCAGAGCGAGCAGAAACGCTGCCAAAATCATTCTGGACCCCTCACACTCAGCACACTGCCTCTTTGAACTTTTACCTTCTGGTCGACGCTACATACCACTGCGCACCAGAACAGTCCGACACAAAAACAGTTTATTCCCTCAGGCAATCCATCTCACGAACACTTGATGATAATAATTGTGGAACCAGCATCACTACTTGCTATCCACTTTTTATACACACATATACTTAATTAACAACACACTTTACATGCCAATTTGCACATAACAGCTGCACAAACAGTATAACGTTGTACACAGTAATATAGCTGTACATACACTTGTCAATTTACATATCTGCATTTAACACTTACTTTTTTTTTTTTTTTACTGTTTTTAAACTATATTTTTTCCTGTCTCTGTAATTCTGTTGTTAGAAGCTCTGTCACGAAAACAAATTCCTTGTATGTGTGAACATACCTGGCAATAAAGCTCTTTCTGATTCTGATTCTGTACCAACATGGCAAGTTTTCCACTATGGTCAGAGTAAGGATTTGGATAAATAGGATTAAAAGTTATTCTGATTAACTTTATTTTTTGTACAGCAGTGTAATATTAACGCAACATGTTTATGGGCCTTTGTGATTCTGAATAATGCTAATATGCTAGTTATTTGGAACTTTGGAAAACATAGAAACTAATGAACTCAAAAACTTTTTTTAATCGTTTAAACTACTTATTTAAAATTAGCTGAAATGAGGTTTAATGAACTTAATTGTTTCATGTTCAACCCACTTAAATGTATTTACTTAATTGGTTTGTGTTGGGACAACATTAATGAATTGTGTGGAGTGGAACCCTGCTTTTTTTGTGTAAAACACTGACCTAATAAGTGATAGTGTAGTCACAAAATTAGCAACCCTGCACAAACATCATGCTCATAAATAACAAGTCTCAGGTGGCCATTTTTGATCCGATCACCTTATATATTCAAACCAGTTCTAAATATGGCCCATATATACCAATTTTCCCATAACCCTAACCACATGCTTTATGTGTGCCTCTTGAAGAGTTTGCAAAGCAGGAAGCGCTAATTACCACTTCTCTGTTATTTTAGGAGACCAAGTGTGCCAGACTTGTGATCCAGCAGCATAGTTTCCCACAGCCAGCGCAGTTCTTCAAATAAAGCAGGTGATGTTTACATCTATGGAACACTGTTAGCACAAAGGCTCCACATTCACTCATTAGCACATGTAAGATAATCCCAAAAACCTGCATCATTGATAAAAAATAAAGAATCTTGCGCTTCATTTGGAAAATCAGCAGTGAAGTTTTTCTTGTCACATTGTTGAATAGTTCCTTTTTCTCCCCTTGTCTTTCTCAAGAAACTCTTAAAATGATTTTCTCCATTTTCCCACGAGTTTCAGTATAACGCTATAAGCCCTTTGTGGTTACTCCATCAACTCTGCTTGGCAAGAACCTTGCTGAGGTCTAAAAGGGCTTCCAAAGATGACTGAGAGAAGGGCTTGGACTCACTTTTCAGGTTATAGAAGACGAGCCAAGTCTGTCTTCGTTTTGAAGGGTGATAATCTTAGAAAACTAGAATGTACCCAGTGAGTTTTCGAAACCCCAACATCTAATTGCATTTCAGATAAAAATGTGAAAACCAGATGCTCTTATAAAGTTTAAGATGAATTTAACCAAATGTTGTTTAATATTTTAAATGTTGTTAATATTACATGTTGTTATATATTTTAGAAACGGCTTTTATTCCTTGCAGCTAAACAACATAATAAACTGACAATGATCCCCTTAAGTACACCTCATGAGCTTTATTCAGTGTTGAATGCTAATATTGCTAGTTTGAACGCCATTTTGCATGACATTTATTGCCATACTACTGAAAGCAGCAGCAGATAATTCACCTCAGATTTTGAAAACAAAATAAACTGTTTGAAATTAAACTTTAGAACTGTGACTCAGTGTAGTCAACACATATCAGTGACTCAGAATGTATGTTTAATAATGTTAAAGAGTTTTAATATGTATTAATTACATTATAAACATTACCATTTCGATGGAGTGCAGTAAGTGCACTATTCTTTGTTTCTGAAGGGCTGTATTTAAATGTCTGTCAGGTTTCGACTGGTGCAAACAGCCAAACTGCTTATCACTGCAAATCTCATCTTGTATGCTGTTGTTAGGACACAGGGTTACAATGTGACCTGCTCACATAATGTTTATGTCCGTAATATTTATATTATTTGCTAATTAATAATCTATGATAATTATTAATTAATAATCTAAATAATTTATTTATATTATTTACTAATTAATAACCACCTCATGTGGAACTCTTAATCTGCAACTCATTTTTGAGTCTGCTGCTGTCCACCGGAGGTCGCATTTTGGTCACGGATATACACTGTTTTCCACAAAGGCAACCCGGGGTGCTGAAATATACAGAAATTGACTTAACTTGCACTAGACGGGTTAAAAGTACCAGCACGCAACGCAAAATATCTGACTTTAGCATTAGTTTTCAGATAAACAAGTATGTTCACTTAGCATGTTTCTTAAATATCTGCAAACATATTATGATGCTTTAGAATAGTCAAAAACTTACATACAGCACCTTTAACACAGACATTCTCTTCTATTTAACCTTACATATAGGCATAATTAGAATTTAAAGTCAGTGTGAACAGCAACTTGCTGAGACTTTATTTTCAGTATGTTGATGTATCTCCAGCTGAAATGGAATATTGAATGGGAGGCAGGGTTTTCTTTCTGCACATCATTCACTCATAGCAAACTAACGGTAAGAGTGGTGTGGTTGAGAATATTGTGGCTGAAGCTGTCCAACTGACGTCAACCGAGAGACTCTAAACACAGAAACAAAGGGTTAAACCTTGATTAAAGATTACCAAAAAAAACATCAAACTTTTTTTTGTGGATTAACAGATTATTATTCACCTGAAGAATAACAAGAACACATTCGTCCTCTGTTCTTGCAGTCTTGAATTTTGCAACTGAACTTTGGCAGTTGATGATGACTTTACACGAGAACACAAGATCGCTTAGTTTTGCATATTGAGAAACAGCCATAAAATTTGAGATGCAAATTTGGAAAGAAGATGACGCTTAGCAACTCCGATTTACTCAACTAGGCCTGAATGAAACATCAGATGACCTAGTCAGAAAACCTAACAATGAAGGGCAAATCCCAAATGTTCTCAAACTCCTCAGTTCTTGGTGTCAACTTTGGTGGAGTAATTCTAAACTTTTGCGGTATTCAGAGAATTTTGTAATTAGATTCAAGCTTCACAAAAGGATCATCAAATGTCAAATGGGACAAACAATCACATGCAAAATTCAGTTACTGACATCCAGATCAACATCTGACCACTTGCCCTCGTTGACATTATTGCAATTCCTGCAAAATGTTTTGCATAAGTTTTTATCAACTCAGTATTTATCTGAGAATAAAAACGGTCCCAATCCATCATGCTTAAGGAACCAAAGAGCCTTTGTGTGGTCTCGTCTGGCTGCTTATTTATGACGTGCTAGAACAACAGGTACTGGCAAACTATTTTCAACCTGCTAAAGCCATTCTTCTTAATCTGTCCTGCAAAACATTTTAACCTCAAGTGATTTAAAAATAAATTGCTAGTTTTTATATTATCCATTCTCCAACTGCTATGGCCCTCTACAGTCTCAGAAATAAATGTACAATCTAAAAAAGAATTCAGTGGATTTGCAAATATCACAAAAATAAATATATTTATTAGCTCAATAAAATAACTGAATAACAGTTAAGTGATTAAGTGGGAGTTAAGTTTGGATGCAATCCCACAGCTTGTTTTTTTGTCAAATTCATTTATGCTTCTTGTTGCAAGTATATTTAAATTGAAAATACAAATACAACAAAAAAAATTATATTCATACGTCCTTAATGTGTTTGGTTAGTTTAATTTAAATATTTGACAAAGTTGCAAATAAAAGTAAGAAGTTTTAAAAGCTTTACAAAACAAAACTATTACTTGTCTAATCAATTTTAATTATTATTATTATTATTTTTTTTTGCACCGACTTAAGAAATTGAGTAAGTTTCATGGCTGCAAAAGCAGGCAGCACCTTTTAAAAAAGTTAACTTTTGTACTTTGTAGGTACTTATGTGTACATATATTGTACATTGAGCTTAATATTTGTATTATTGTTTTTTTTTAATCATTTTTTTTACACATATTTAAAATATGCTACGAATTTGAACTCTTTAGGTATAAATTTGTCCCTTTTGAAAAATACCACCCCTGTAACAGCTTTTGTAACTTTCAAGAGTTCACACTTAGATAATGCTTGACTATGTTAACAAATTCCAGATTCAGAAAAACAGAAGATATATCAGAAGATATGAAGAAACGAAGAGGAATGACGTTTAGACTGGATATTTATGTTAAATTTGGAATAATATTTTCAATATGGTCTGGAGGACTTGTTTTAAACACAACTCACCCACCCCACATCCCAACAAATTGACCTTAAGTCCAAAGAGCTTTAATGAATACACTAAACCACAGAGTAAGAGTCATTACACTGAATAACACAGGCTTACTTTAATGAGCGCTGGTTAATCAAAGTAGGGTCATAATGCTGACTTTGTCCCACAGTTTAAGCTTGACTTGCAGATGTCACCATTATACAGAAGGACAGATGTGACATCTTTCCAGCACACACTTTCACAAGCACAGCTTAGTTTTACAACCATGGACAATAGCGTCCAGTCTTAAGGCTGTCCCTAGCCAATTAGCAGAGCAATGAAGATGCCTTGCGATAAATCACAGAACAAAGGCCTTCTTCAACACAAAGGATCAATTTAGGGAGAACTGCCCTCAGACTTTCACAAATTTAGATATTTAATGTACATCTGTGTTATTTAGAAAAGAAAAGTGATCATTCATTAAATAAATAAATGATTATTATATTACATTAATACATTTATTATTTATTTCATAGACATGGTGGCATCAACCTGTAAAATATTTTGGTTACATTTTATTTTAAGGTGTTACCATTTAACACTTGACTTAACTACTGAGTAATATTAACTAAGTTCATGTACTTACCATATATTTGGGGTTGGAATGTGGGTTAGGCTTAGGGTCATCGTATAATTATGCAATTATTATAGTAAAGACATGAAATCAATGTAACATTGGCACCTAAAGTGTTACCAATATTTTTGCATACTGTTCACTAAACTGCTTTTTTAAACTCCCAGTTTAAACATACACTGAAAAAAAAATATTCAAAGATGATTCCACAGATTTACTAAATCTGTTTAAGTTAAGTGGTTGTAAACAACTTATTAAGGTTGAATTCAAACAAACAAATTAAGTTGAACATTACTAAATTTGATTTGTTTGTTTAAATTGAACACAAATAACTTGTTTGCAACAATTTTGCAGACATCAATTTTTTTCAGTGTAGCGGTGCTTATATTTTTGTCCATTAATAAGGCAGTTCAACAGCATATTAAATTATTAAAATAATTTAAAATATTTCCAAAATTATTTTATTAAAAATAAAATCATATTTACTATCATTTATTTATAACAAACAATTTTTTATTCATTCATTCATTCATTTTCTTTTCGGCTTAGTGCCTTTATTAATCCGGGGTCACCACAGCGGAACGAACCCCCAACTTATCCAGCATTTGTTTCACACAGCGGATGCCCTCATTCACACACATACACTACGGACAATTTAGCTTACCCAATTCACCTGTACCGCATATCTTTGGACTGTGGGGGAAACCGGAGCACCCGAAGGAAACCCACGCAACCACGGTGAGAACATGCAAACTCCACACAGAAATGGTAACTGGCCCAGCCGGGGATCGAACCAGCGACCTTCTTGCTGTGAGGCGAACATGCTACTCACTACGCCACTGTGGCGCCACAATTTTTTATATACAAAACAAATTTGTTGAATATATATTTATGTAACTGAGGCCAGCTAGAGGAGTGCTATGCAGATAAACCTCACTCCTCTGACGTCTAAAGGCACTCTAATGACAGGCACTGAAAGCCATGGTCCTCAGCCTCCTTGTTAGAGCAACTGACTCCCATACAATGAATATATCTATCTATCTATCTATCTACAATATATATATATATATATATATCTGGCCACTTGCCATTTTCTACTAGCCATAATTTTGCTGTTAGGAAATAATATTTTAAATGCACAAATTTGGCATTGACATGCTAAAATTATTGTGTTATGTCCACATGAGTCCTCATTTCTTGCTCAGATTTTAAGAAGTTACCAAATTTATCTCTGACCACACCAAAAATAAATAAATAATTATTTCTTAGCCACAAAGTTTAAATAATGTGTTAAAACAAGCAAACTATCTGTATACATGTACTTTTTATTCTACCATTTTTTTCTAAAAAACAAAACAAAACTATTACCAATTAAAAAAATATATTGTCATTGTCAGTCGTGCTGTTTCTCAGTTCTAAGATCGTATTTGCACACATATTGCAGCTGGAAGGGCATCCACTGCGTAAAACATATGCTGGATAAGTTGGTGGTTCATTCTGTTGTGGTGACCCCAGATTAATAAAGGGACTAAGCCGAGGAAAAAAAAATAATGAATGAATGAATAATAAATACACACAATTCACACAGATACATATTTTAAGTCAAAACTCATTTTTATTTTGAATGCCCAGCACTAATATTTTGCTAAATTGTCAATGTAAAATGGTGTTTTTTTTTTTCCACTTAAATACCTGTTAACTGATGTAAACCTGTATCTAATGTTATAGTTTAAAGATATTGCTCCTTAAAAACAGAAGATCTTTATCCCATCTCTATATTTAGAATTTTTTGGATTTTGCATTTGTTACAACTACAAACGCATTTAAGAAACAGACACCCCCTATGTTAGAGATATATGGCTGACATATGACTGACCACTAACAAGCATCAAGGGTCAGAACAAGGGTGTCCTTTAAAACTGTCCAGCTGTCTGGACTTCAAGCCCTAAAAGTAGCCATTTAGACTTTATTTATGGCAAGCTTCCTCAATGCGCGAGCTGTGTCCAACTGGACAACCCTGCCTGTCCAAAATGCAGAATGACCAGGGTCTCTAAACAATAATAAAGTTAAATCTGTCCTCAGTCACAGGCTGTTCCTCTGAGCCAAAAGGGAAGAAAGATTCTGGAACATTCAGTTTACGCTCCACAATGACAACATGTCTCAACGTCTCTCATGCAAATCAGATGCAATCACACTGAACATCACCAAAAGAGAGAGAGACACAAAATGCTGCTTCCGTAAACAACTTTTACTTCAACTGAAAAATTTAAATGTTTGATGTTCTTTCAGGCGGTGTCATTTATTCGAAACAATGATGTGTCAATATGTTCTACTTTTAAACGCTCTTAATATGAAGGCAGATATTGTCTTTCACAGACTGACAGTTATGCCCATGGGGCGAATTCCTACTTGGGCAAGAGATTTTTATAGCAGATTACTGCGTAAGACATTTCTGGTTTATTTTATATAGCTGGAAATACGTCAGATTATTCCTGCCTAGGCACGTTTTACAAAAAGATATAAAAACAACTTTAAAAAAAATATTTTGGAGGCAAAGATTTCTGATATCGACATTCAGAAATTATAATCAATCAAATTTTTCCAGGTCAATTTTTTTCAATTACTTTCTCTACCATGTTTGGAGTAAAGGGTTTGCAGACACATCTGATCTCTGGTAAAGTAGGACGAAGGACCAATTCCTGAGCTTTACTTTGCCCTACAGTGACGATGATTGGAAGTTGAGATGCTTTGAGATGGCATACTTTCCATTACATTAAAATTATGATTTAGATTAAAATATTTATTTACGGAAGATGTAAGACATGTACTGTTTAAAATTTTATTTACAGGATATACAAGAGTTATTTTGGTCACACTTTATTTTGACGGTCCGTTTGTTGAATTTAAGTTACTTTGCAATTTATTCTAAATAAATTATAAGTACTGTTAGGTTGGGGTTTGGGTTGGGGTTGGGGTTAGGGTTAGTGTAAGTTGACATGTACTTGCAAAGTTTCTTATAGTCAGTTAAATGTCTGTTGAATGTCAGTATCAACAGATATTAAGTAGACAGTCAACTAATACTCAAATGGACCATCGAAATAAAGTGTTACCGTTATTTTATTTAGAAGAGATACTGCTTATTTTATACTTTTAATATGAAAAACATTGAAAATACAATTTATCTTTTTTTATTTGCAAGTTATTTATTTTCAATTTTGCAATGTGTGATTTAATTTTAATTGTTCAACGTTGAGAAGAACGTTGATGTTCAATAAATAATCATAGACAGTAGGGCTGTGCAATTAATAGCAATCGCAAAAAAAGATTATAAGCACATGCAATTTCTAAATCGTATAAGGCTGCAATTTGAACTATCAATTTATTTAGATTTTTATTCTTAATACGCTCTTGTGTGTATGATTTTAATAGATTAACCAATCAGAGCTGATGCAGCACACTGGGAAATTACAGCTAAGCTGAGCCGGAGTAAGATGTTAACTAATCAGAGCTCACTCCGCGAAAGACGAAGTTGAGTGGGAGAACCGAATAGGTGGTTTTGATTTACGTTAGTTAATCTTTATTTTTTCATGTTGTCTGTTTTTAAAACAATTTATTACAGTTTTGTTCATCAAGCAGTTAGTACTACTGTGTACAGTATGTTTTAACTAGAGTTGAGGTCAGTTAATCTAAATTTATTTTATGTTGTCTATTTTAAAGACAAATTTACTACAGTTTTATTTATTAAAATACCATGTTATTTCATTGTGAAATGTTTTGTTATGCACTTCTCGTGCACTATGTATGTAGCTTGTTTTAAAAAGCAAAAATAGTAGCCAAAATCGCAATCGCAATATTCTTTAAAAAAAAAAAAATTGCAATATGATTATTTTGTCCATATTGCACAGCCATAACAGACAGCAGATGCACCCTTGATTCAAAAATCTCTCACTTGTAATATGTGAGCATATTTTATACAAAACTTGTTAGTGAAATATAAGGGCAAAAAAATTTAATAAATAAAATAATTGTCAGTTTATTGTAATCGAGATAAAAATTAAGATTAGTAAAGATATTCATTTTAGGCCAAATTGCCCAGCCCATCTTAATTCTTATTCTTTCTGAAAATGAACTAGAGAATAAAATGTGCATTACACTCAAAAAAAAAAAAAAAAGAAAGAGGAAAGAAGACGTTTGCTGATTGTTTAAACTACTTCTTTTAAATGAGTTGAAACAACACAACTATTATTTTTTTTGTGTGTGACAACTTAATTGTTTCATGTTCAATTGACTTGATTAATTCATTAATTTTTCTTTGGCTTAATCTCTATTTCAGAGGTTGCCACGGCAGAATAAACCAGCAGCCGGCATATGTTTCACGAAGCAGATGCCCTTCCAGCAGCAACCCAGCACTGGGAAACACCCATACACTCTCACATTCACACGCACCAATACACATAGTTTATTCAATTCACCTATAGCGCATGTCTTGGGACTGTGGGGGAAACCAGAGCACACGGAGGAAACCCACACAAACCTAGAGAGAACATGCAAACTCCACATAGAAACGCCAACTGACTCAGTTGAAACTCGAACAAGCGACCTTTTTGCCATGAGGCGACGGTTCTTACCACTAAGCCACCGTGTCGCCCG
The DNA here is from genome assembly GCA_903798035.1 of Danio albolineatus. Classification (NCBI taxonomy): domain Eukaryota; kingdom Metazoa; phylum Chordata; class Actinopteri; order Cypriniformes; family Danionidae; genus Danio; species Danio albolineatus. The sequence continues at coordinate 605,275 of CAIGQQ010014769.1, forward strand.
TTGTTCAATTGATTTAAATTTGTAAAAGCAATTAAGTTAACTTAATCGACTTGTGTTCAGACGACATGAAGGAATTGTGTGGAACCCAACATTTTTTTTACAGTGTTGTTACCATCGTGGTGGTGTACACCTTGAGGAAATTTTGTGTGTGTTTGAAATGTGACCAGACTGGGAAACCTTCTGAGGGCACTGAACAGACAAAAGAAAGCACCGTGGGCATTAGACAAAGAAAAAGCTCTCAGCAGCAATTAGACTTTTATTGCCTGTATATTGACTTGTCTTCATTAAACTTTTATTCAACTACATTTGTTTTAAAGCCATCCTGCTGAAAAGCAAACTTCTGAGAATTTTTATTGGCATAAATGGACATCTCGCGTATTGATTCTTTTTGGCTACTTTAAGATCAGTAACTTATGAACTGATATTGCTTATTGCACTTTTATAAATATTTTATTGGTTTATACATTTCACAGTATCCACTTTGAAGTGAAGTTTATATCGCTTTTTAGCAACATAGGCTCATTCTGAAAACGTAGCCCTATATACGTTTCTGGAGATCGTGAATTATGTAGCCAGAGGAACGTAAAACGAATGCTGCTAGGCGATATGATGCCGTTCCTTTTACGCTTACCAGCTGACTGCTTGCCTCTATATGGACATTTTTTCCGCTGTTACCAGTTTGTCCAGTGTCTTGTCTTGTACGTCGGAGGATTTGAGAGGCAGAGCGGAGTTGACCGTGACGACAGGGTTTGAGTCAGGCAAAAAATGATTCCAGAAAGCAGGTAAGACCAAAAAAGTTAAAAAAAATAAATAAAAATAAAACAAACAAGAAAAGAATAGGGTGAGAATCAGTGAAATCTGAAAATGTGGTAAAAATCAGGCGACGGTGAAGGCATTTCTTTTTCTGGATTGCTTTTCAAAGCACTGTTGTTTGAGTTTAGGGAAGTGGGTGGCCGCTGGTCAATTGGTGCATTTAAAACACTATCGGTTGGGTTTAGGGAAGGGTGCGGGTGGGAGTATCGGTCGCTCAGTCAGTCAGTCAGTCAGTTGACAGCAGCCTCTGGTGGATTAACACTCTTGTCAGAAATTTGAGGTCTAAAAAAGCGTACACATTGGATTCACGAAAACAAAAACTGCAAAAAAGCTCCTGGGACGTATTAGACACTCTCCAGAAATGTGTATAGGGGTACGTAATCAGAATGTAATAGACTGTCAAAGCAGCTTAACATGACATTTGCATTTTGTTCAAACTACTTATTTAAAATGAGCTGAAACAAAACAATTCTTGAGGGTGGATACAACTAAATTTTTCATGTTTAATCGACTTCAATTGGTCAAATCTAATAAGTTAATTAATTTCTTCATGATGTCTTAACCCAAACTGATTTTGTGGAACCCAGCTTTTTTTTTACAGTGTAGACAATATTTCAGTTTGTGGAACATATACAGTATTTGCTTAACTGCCTTAAATGTCCCATGAAACTAAAACAAAGGTGTTTTAGACGTTAGTTATCAGTATGCTTTACGTATCTATAAGCTAGTTTGCTCCAAAGAAAAATTCACACTTATAAAATATATTACTGATATAAACATCTAAATGGATCAATGATTTTCTTTGTTCCACCACTTCATTTTTTGATCATATCTTGACCAATTAAATGCTTTCTAGTATCTGACATGCTCTGCCCATGTCAAGATAATTCTCATTTGTATTTCGATTGATGCACTTGAACCACTCTCACTGGCAGAGCTATGATAAAAATATGTCCCACCCTCTCTTCATGTTTCAGTTGAGATTACGTCAAACATCAACTAAAAATGCACTTCACTGGACCTATACTGTAGTATTTAATCTACAGTAGAACAAATAGAGTAGAAATGTATTTAATTTAACTTGTTTTATTTATATGCACTAAAATGAACTTATTACAGACACATTACTGCAGTCTCAGACGCTCAAACGCTTATAAAAAGCTATTTTTAGATTATATTTTTAAATTCGATTGAGCATTTTACAGTCTTTAGTATTCCAACAAGCCAGAGACCATTGCTATGCATATCTATTTAAAACAAGCTGTTTGTGTTTAATGTGAGAACTCCTATTTAGAACAATTAAATACTGTGGGAATGTTCAAATAAATCATCCCTGCTGCTTTTGAAAACAAGCGCAGAGATAGACAGAGTTTCATTGTATTATGACAAATGTGAAACAATTAGTCAATGAGAGAAAGAAACAAACCCTCAAACGTGCATTATTTCATTCAGAATTATCATGACAGATGTCATCGCTCTAAGCCAAAACGATAAATAACAAAGTGATGGTGTAAGCTAACGGACATATTATTTACCATATCCACATGACATATGGCGCATAATAGTCACAAAATCTTCAGTTTCTTACTTCGATAAATAATAGTTGATTTAATTAATTCGGTGTGTGATGATAATCTCCAGGATGCAGTCGAAATTAAATTAAATATGGTAAAGCTGTTGTTGGGAAGAAAAAGCTTTGAAGATTATTTTTGTCACCAACAGCTATTTCTGTAGCCGTCTTCTGACAAAGAAATGTGCATGCGCCACATGAAAAGTTTTCTGACACTTTGCAAGAACTGCTCATTCATTTTACCCTTCTGAACCTTCCACTGTTGAAAAATGAAAGAGTGCATTTTCCACGATAATTCATCCCAATATTAAACCCCCGCACATGTCATTGTTGGCTTTTGTCCCCTAATTTCCTGTCTGTCAGCTCTGTCATGGTGACAGGCAGAGGACTGACCTATGAGAACACTTACATAGCTGGACCAGACAGAAGCAGGAGCACCAAAACACAATGCCACGTGCTGACTGACTTCAATCCGCACTTCACCCGCCTTTTTCTCCTGCAATCTTTCAGTGCTTTCACAGGATTAAGCCCCATACTAAATCTCGTGATTCCATAAACAACCACCAAATGCAAAATAGAAACACTTGGCAGTATCTGCATATAAGTTTCTTATAAATTTGCAATTTAGGCAACATCGTGGGCACTGTGGGCAGCGCTGTTGCCCTACAGCAAGAAGGTCGCTGGTTCGAGTCCCAGCTGGGTCAGTTGGCATTTCTATTCAGAGTTTGCATGTTCTCCCCATGTTCACATGGGTTTCCCCCACATTCCGAAGACTGAATAAGCTAAGTTGGCCGTAGTGTATGTGTGGGTGTGAATGCAAGAGTGTATGGGTGTTTCCCAGTGCTGGGTTGTGGCCTGAAGGGCATCCGCTGCAAAAAACAAATGCTGGATAAGTTGGCGGTTCATTCCACTGTGGCGACTCCTGATTAATAAAGGGACTAAGCTTAATTAGTAAAGCTATTAGTAAACCTCCCATGTTGTTCCTCAAACTGTTCCTTTACATAGAGCTTATGTATGCTGATTAGTGAATCCGCTCTTTATGCAAATATTACTTCACTAGGCAAACAGGATATTCAAATGCTCTGTTGCTAAATCAAATAAGCTGCCAGCCTAGAAAACACTGAAATGTCATATACCGTACCCTTTATTTGGTCAAAACAGCAATTGAGGGCAATCTAAGAATGCAAAATAACAATTACTTTAAAGGTATAGTTCACCCAAAACCGAAAATTCTGTCATCATTCACTCGCCCTACACTTTTTTTTTCTTCTGATGAACACAAAAGTGATTTTTAAAAGTGTTTGAAACCCGTAACTACAATGCAAAATATGCTGGGTTCCACTCAATTGATTTGTGTTGGGATAACATGAAGGAATTAAGTTAACCTATTCGTTTTTTACACATTTAAGTGGAATGAACATAAAACAATTAAGTTGTCCTCAAAGAATCTCAAGAATTGTGTTGTTTCAGCCTATTTTAAATAAGTAGTTTGAACAAACAACACACAAATATGTTTTTTTGAATGTATTGGTTGTTTTTCCTACTATGAAAGTCAATGTTTACTGGTTTCTGACATTTTCCAAAATATCTTCTTTTGTGTTCAACAGAAAAGGAAACCCTTAAAGAGATGGAACCACCTGAGGGTGAGTAAATGGAGTCTTTTTGGTCGAACTATCCCTTTAAAGAGCTTTGCTAAAATGCTAAAATCATCCAAGTGATGTGCTGTTTTAGCTGCTAATAGAAAAGTCTGAGCTGCTATTCCATCTGGGCCATGGTTTTGTCTGGAAATGTGTAAACAGTGTCACTGACCATGCAAGATGGTGTTTTCCTTGTTACTGCCATCCTAAATCCACAAACCGTAAAAATAACCTCCACTAACACAAGTTGACCGGACTGCAGACTTCATATTCAAAAATGAAACTCTATTTCTGATATGTTTCCATCAGGGAAGCCAGAAAGCAGTGCCAGAAATTCCAGTACAGTCCTGAGCCTTGTTTTGCCACAAATGACAAGGGGCAAAGTTCACGTCCTGCTCTGGGTTGGGTTCACAGATGTTCTCAACAGTGAGAAGTGACTTTGAGAAAGTACATCTTTGCACTAGCTTAGGGGTATGAAGAATATGAAGAAGATTTCTCCATAAATCACTTAAAGGGCACCTAAAATAAATTTTACAAGGGGTTTAAACACAGTGTGTGAATGTAACCAGCCTCTAATGGTAAACATTAATTAATAAGAAAAAAAATTTAATCGCACTTCATAAAAACAGTCTGTAGAAACTGTTTGATTTACATTCTCCCTTTGTATAAGTAATCGGAGGTGCCCATTACTGACAATCTTTCAGTGTAGACAGCCCTGAGTGACGAGCAGTCATCCGCCATTAGTTTTTGTTGTCGTACATCCTGAAGACAAAGTCGGAGACTAGTGCGGAGTTCAGACTGCATGATTTTCAAAGTAGTCGTGTCACAGATTTTTTCACAATGCATGACTATCTGGGCTAGCGCTTTGTCACTGCTTTGTTTACACTGCAAGATGGATCGGCGACAGGGAGTTTCACACTGCATGACTTCAAAATAGAAAGAATCGCTGACAACTTTGTCCAAACTACGTCTCACACCCAAAAACACGTAGTATATATTTTGTTATTAACTACAAAACGAGAAAGAAGTCTTTAATGGGGTAGAAAAATGTACATATTTGCTCACCTGGCTTTGCAGGGAATTATACAATTTCTCCTCAACTTTTTTATTTTTTGAACGGGTTGGATTGTGATAGTGCTCACATGACACGTCAGACACGGGGGCTCATGCCAAATTTACACTTATTTTCCCTCCATTTCTTGTGTCCGAATAACCTGAAAATGAGCGCTTTTAACTTCTCCCTCAACCTCCCGCTGGCCTGCAGGTACCCACACTAGTGAATGCTGCTCTCTCATTGGCTGTAGGCGATCGCCAGTCAGTCAAAACACATTTCACATGGCATGATTTGAATCGCGCCAAATATCTCCCGGACATCGGCGACTCATCTGCGATTGCCTCAGATCGCGTCTTTGATAGTTCATATTGTGTGATTATTACTCGTGTGAACGAGCACCGATTTGCCTGTGATTTCAGGCATTTGTCGGCGATTTCTCAAAACCTGTTGGCGAGTCAAAATCGGGGCTAAAATCATGCAGTCTGAACTCGGCATAAGAGGCATTGTAAATGTCGAGTTTTTAATGCACAAATAAACACTGTAGTCTCCAAAGACTACCTTCTTTTGAGCCACATCTTATGACATTTTCAGTTTTTCACAGAGATGAGTTCTGTTCTGTTATGAATCTGCCGCTACACTGACACACAGGCATTTGTAGCTCCGGCCTCCTTTGAAAAGAGGGTTGGGAGCACAATCTCATTTGAATTGAAAGTGACAGTCACCAAAACAGCACAATTTGCATCAAAGCCTAAAATGGAGCAGCTTCAAAGAGTTATAAAAATATATTTGCGTGGCATTTTGAGCTCAAAATTCCAATACACAGCTCAGGGACATCAGAGCATATTTTACATATTGTACAAAGCATAATAGGTCCCCTTTAAAGGGATGATTAAAAGTTCTGTCTTCATTTGCCCTTCATTTGTTCCAAACCTTTTTGAGTTTTTTTGTATCTGCTGAACACAAAATAAGATATTTTAAAGAAAGCTGAAATCCTGTAACCATTTGCTTCCTTGGTTTTGATTTGACCAACTATGGATATTAATAATTTTCAGATTTCTTTATAAAAATCTTTATTTGTGTAAAAAAGACAAACCTCAAACAGGTTTAAAACAAGTAAAGAGAAGTAAACAGTGGGTGCATTTAAATTTTGGGGTGAACTATCCCTTTAATTAGCCACTAAGTACTAAATTCAGAATACTAATCTCTGCGAGAGCAAACTATACATTTAATCCGCCTCCTGACTTTTTTATGTTCATTGGATTTTAAATGGCAAGCTGGTACAGTGGGCGCCTTGTTAAAAGCATGTGCGCTCACAGAAAAGGCTCCAGGAAAGAAGGACTAATGTAAATAGAAAAAAGGGGAATGGAGTGCGTGTTGGAGAAAATGGGAGTGACTTAGTTGGCAAAGAGAAGTACGTCTTAAAGACTTCCAGATGTGGGGCTGGTTGGCAGATGATAGAGAAGAACTTTTGTAGCTAAGGGACTGTGAATTACTCTGAAAGTACCGTGTGCCTTGTAGCCTTGTGAGTAAACTCTGCCGCAGTTCAGCATTAAAGTCCCCATCCAATCGGAATACACTTGTTTAGATGTTATGCTAGTCTTAAGGATATCTATAAACTAATGCACTTCAAAACAGTCAGAAAATTCACATTAAGAAGATAGAAACATCCAAAGTTTGCAGTTTGTCACTTCCGCATGAATGCATCAAAGATTTTTGTCATCAAATTTTCCGACCAATCGAATGCTCTTTAGTATCTGACATGCCCCGCCCCCCTTCAATGTGCTATTGTTATATCCGATTGAGCTAATATAGTTGTGATAAACACAAAATGCTATTGGCTGTTTATTTAAAAGGGGGAGGGGCTATACTATGCTCTGCCCTGTCTTCACGTTTCAGTTTAAATTATGTCAGACATCAAATAAAATAGCACATTTCAAAGCACTTCATGGGAGCTTTAAATAAAAACAGTAAGTTTACATCCTAATATGTTTTTTAACTTTGTTCTGGGACAATATTGAGTGAATTTTAATTCCCTATCAAGTCCCATTCTACAGGATTATTCACTTAATATTGTTCACTTGACAACACAATACTTTTATTCCCTTAATATTGGTTAATTGACAACACAATATATTTATTCACTCAATATTGTTTCACTTGACAATACATCACATAATGAAGTACATTTTTTTTAAGTTTCTCTACATGAGGGGTAACTGCAGGATGGGGTTTAAAATAATAATGATATCAGCAGAAACATGTCAAACATGCCAATTACTTTTTTCTCCATCTAATTTTGTAGTTCACACATTCAGTCATTCAGAAAAAGACACCGTATTACATGCATTACTGGTTCCGTATGCCATTTTGTGTTGACTAAAGCCAGAGGATCAAAAGAATGTTGCAAACTTATAAGGCAAGCAAGTGTATTGATCCATGGTAATCAGCGCTGTTTAAAAGGCATTATCTACTGCAATTACAACAGCCAACAAAAGAAGGTCATGAATAATCTGGTTGCGAGAAGCTTCGCCTAACAAAGTTCCTTGAAAAAGGCAACTGAGTCACAGCTCAAATCATCAATGAGCCACATTTGAGGCGTTTCAGATTCAATCTACTGCACTTGACAGAGGAAACAGAGCGCATCAGTTGGCCATTTATCATCAAAAATAGCACATGGGGGTTTGGTGAAGTGCACGCACAGCACTTTGTTAGCACAGTCATCCTGAAAGCACATTGATCCACTGGGTTCTCTTTATGGGCCAACCTAATTTGATGCCCACATGATAATCCCAGAGAAAGCAAGCTGTGTAAGAATTATACCGAGCTGAGATTGAAATACTATAGTAATTTATAGTAAATACTACAGAGTTTTTTAACCATACTATAGTAAAGTGTGTGACTGCATTTGCAACACTTTGTTAATGAATGCTGCAGCATGTTGTTTTAATAAATAGTGTGAAACTTTAACAAATACTGTATATTTTAGTTTTTACTACAGTAAACTGTGGTGAATATAATCTACCCTATAGTTGTAGAAAGCTACAGTATGGGGTAATTTGTTAATAGCACTTTAATTGATGTATCACCACATTGACTATACTATAGAATTACCACAACAGATTAATTATTAATCCAAAACACTATATTTACTATAAATTACTACATTATTTTTATGGGTACCCATGTCTACTTACTAGCTAGAGTATTCTAAACACTGATGCCTTTCTTCTGATCTTCAGAAATTTTTAAGTCTTTTTAAAGTCATAACAAGACTTGAAGCAATGTTTATGCCAGGGGTGTCCAAACTCGGTCCTGGAGGGCCGGTGTCCTGCAGATTTTAGCTCCAACTTGCCTCAACACACCTGCAGGGATGTTTCTAGAATCCTAGGCTGTTTCTCAATATGCGTTCTTCAGCGGTCTTGCGTCCTCGTGTTCTCGTGTAACGTCATCATCAGCTGCCAAAGTACAGTTCCAATACTCAAGACCGCAAGAACAGAGGACGCATGAAAGCTCCCGGATGTGTTCTCGGTATCGAGGACGCACCGATGCAGACTTGAGCACTGAACTCGCTCTGAAAGTCCCAGAATTCATTGCGACTGGAGGTGGGAAGCGCAGCATTTTATTCAATAAGTTCAGAGATGTACTTATTTACTTCAGGAGTTTCCCTAAATGAGACGGTAAAAGTAAACAATAACGTGAAAATCTTAATAAAGGCATAAACACATTAAGTGTGTTTATTTGTTGAAATTCGTATTAAAATATGTTTTATTTGTGATGTGCAGCGTATATTTATAATGTCTTTATGCAGAGTATATAGTGTGAAACGGGGAAAAACAATAAACCAATGGATGCTGTAATGTTTAAATAATTTTCGGTTAAAGACGCGCGAGGGTCATGTGACCATCAGGAAGAACGCAGCATCTCATTCCTCACAGGACGCGTTCTCTGTCCTCGCGGTCTCCCGAGTTCGTTCTTCCGATGTGACCTGGCAAGACCGGTCTCCACAAGAACACGAGTCCGTTCTCTGCGTTCTTGGAATTGAGAAACAGCCCTAGTAAGAGCTTGATTAGCTAGCCCAGGTGTGTCTGATTGGGGTTGAAACTAAACTTTGCAGGACACCGGCCCTCCAGGACCGAGCTTGGACACCCCTGGTATGCCCTTACATACAGTTGCTAAACTCAGTTAGCATCTAGCTAGCTAGCTGAATGTGGGAACATTTTGATGTTTAATGTTAGCTCAGTTTTTTGTACAGAAACATTAAGACATCTCATCACTCTTCTAAACGTATAATACAGCAAAATATTTAAATAACGCTTACTTTACTAAACAATAGTGGTTATCACTAAACATGAACAAACACTAGCGCACTTTGCAATTTACTATTTGCTACTCTGTCATGCTACAAACATACTGTAGCTGATTCAAATCATTAAACCTTTGATTAAGTTTCTTTTCTAAGCAATCAACTTCATGATTTGCATATCAACAAACAATCAAAGAAGCTTAACCAGATATCAGTTCATAATTCACCACCATTCATGAATCCTATGAATTGTTACAGGCTACTACTTCGCACACTGATTTACATAGTGTGGAAGTATACTGAATTACACTGAAAGTGGGACTTAGTACAAGAATTAGACTTAGAGGTGGGGATTTTTTGTTATGAAAGAACACTGTAGCACTCATATCCATACAGCAAAACTTTGTAAACATTACAACCTTATATAAACAAGATTATAACGTCATGGTGGTGATTTCTGCACTGACAAGCAGGAATTTAAAAAAATATTTACATGCTCAGTTTTAAATATATTTCAAAACTTTCACATCAACAATTGGATGGTAGACAAATCATTAGTAATGATGCAGGGGAGTGATGCATCACAGCATATTGGCCTTTTATATATTGTTTGTGTGTTCTTTCAGTTTCAGTGGTCACATGGTTAAGAGGTTGTTCAAATAGGGAACCTGTGAATTTTTCGAAAACCCCATGCTAGATGCTGGTAAACTACAGACAACTCGAAACGAAAGCACAACCTATAGATGACGCAAAATTCTTGAAGAAGTGGAAGTGTGTAATGACCTGTCACAGGCCAAATGACATCAATGATCAAATGCCAATTTTATCAAATTTTGATAAAGTATGGTCCAATCAGTATGTATGTATGTATGTATGTATGTATGTATGTATGTATGTATGTATGTATGTATGTATGTATGTATGTATGTAAGTATGTATGTAAGTATGCATGAATCTATGTATTTATGTATGTATGTATGTGTGTGTGTATGTGTGTATGTATGTATGTTTGTGTATGAATAAAAGTGGTCTGCAACTTAAAGGGATAGTTCACCAAAAAAATAAAATGTTATAAAATGTTCCGTTAAACACAAAAGAAGCTATTTTGAAGAATGTTGAAAACATGTAACCATTGACTTCTATAGAAAAACTATGAAAGTCAATGCTTAAAGGTTTTCAACATTTTTCTAAATAACTTGTTCAAATACAAGAAGGTAACTGAAATAGGTTTGGAAGAAGTAAAGAGTGGGCAGATTATTTCATTTTTTGGGCGAACTATCCCTTTAAGTTAAGTTGTTTGTTTACATATTTAGAGAAAGTCCCATCTTTAAGGTGGCATGGTGCAGATGGGGAGATAATAATTGATCGGTGAAACAGTGGAGCACTTACCATTGGCGTTCTTGCCACAGATGAGATGCTCATGGTGTTGTAGGACCCCCCATAGCTCGGCATCATTATTGATGACCCCCTCCAGGGTCTCTGCTGTCAAGACACAGCCGGGTGTCGCGCCTTCCCGCTCCGACATCAGGACGCGCACACCCACCTCCTCCACTAGCGCCTCCATACACGCGCTCAGGCAGATGGCCGCGTATTCGTGAATACGCACTGCGATCCGAGTGTCCACCATCCAGCGGAAAAACCGTCCGACGGAGAACACGAGCCCACACCTGGCTGACTTCCCTTTGCGCAAGAGCTCTCCAGCGCTCATGTTGTACATAGATATGGCCTTCACAGTGGCAGAAACGCAGTGATCCGCCAGCGCCCAACTGAGCACCAAGCGGATCGCGCTTTGCACCTCGAACTTGGTGCATCTGCAGTGCATGACACTGAGCCGCTGCGCTTCTCTGGAGATGCGGATGAGAGCTCTGCGCATCAGGTTGGCCAGTCTACGCACAGCCTCAGCGGAGAATGTGGCGCCCTTGCCCGCACCTTTACGCACGACCTTCCCCACATCCTCCTCGGTCCACGGGAACTCCTCCAGCTCTGGTAAGCGTGGGCACTTTGAAAAAATGTCCTCTGGATCCTCGGGAAGGACCGTGTTCACTGTATCCCAGCTGTTGTTTCTGCTGTTCATGGATCCGGAGTAGTACCACCAGTTGCCCCGATGAGGAGTGTTCATGAACGCTTGGGAGTTCGACTTGGAAGACGACAGGCTTAAGGATTTGCACGAGTCCCCTGCTCCATAGCCCGAGTCCAAAGTTAAATCCTCTAGAGTTTTCATGTTTGAGCTGTTTGTTCCTGCCATTGCTGATGGTTCTGTTTTTAAAAAGGAACCTGGGAGCAGAGGAGACTTTCCAACTGCGCGAAACTCAAGCTGGTTTTACTGGTTCAGCTTTTCTTTGACATTAATGTAGCGCTTTACTGGTATAGCCTACTAACTTACATGCTAAAATACCCTCCCGTTACGTTTAAAATGCCCAAGTTACATCTTATGGAAAATAAAATATTTGTGGTAACTTGCTTACCTTAGGCTACCAAATGTCCATTCCTATAACAGTAAAGTGCGCAGAATGTTCGTGTACTCTTATCCGGTTCTTGAAAATAACTCGACAGAGAGTTTAGAAAGGAAATCCATCAGTGTGTTGTAAATCGCACGGTGACGGAAAAAAAGTCCTTACTTATTATGTGGAAGTAGTCGATGTTCACTTCACACCCACACGCCTCTTCTTACTGGAAACTCTTGACTGAACTGAAAGCTGAAGAGCTGCAGAGAGTAGGTGGTGTTTGATACTAGAACAAAATGATTCATTTGAACGACTCACTTGAAGTGACTCGCGCGAGTTTGAATCACGTCAACAAACTAGAGCTCCCTCAATCAAATGAGCTTTTTTGAACTTTGCAGTTGCAAAACAAAGGCTAGTTACAGTATACAGCGCTAGAATTAGTTCTAACACTGAAAATAACTAAAACTAAAACTAAGGACTAAAACTATTTTATTGAGACTAATTTTATTTCGTAAACCGATTCGCTAAAATGGATCATACTCGAGACCAATCGGGAGTTAGACACAGGGGAGCCAATCAATCAAGACTGGTGGGTTTCACAGAAACGTCAAGTCATGAACAGACGTCAATTATTGCAAGGGGGATGGTGGACAATGTGCTGTTTCGATTTACTTTGAAGCCTAGTGTGTTAAGAAATTAATACAAATATTTGCTAATTTGTTTGTTATAGCACAACATAACACAAAAGACCTGAAAAGCTATCATCATCATCATCATCATTATTGTTATAAATATTATTTTTATTGAACTTCACAATATGTAATAATAATATATTAATAATATTGAAAATGTGGACATCACGGTGGGTAGCAGTGGGTAGCACGATCGCCTCACAGCAAGAAGGTCGCTGGTTCAAGCCTCGGCTTGTTGGCATTTCTGTGTGTGGAGTTTGCATGTTCTCCCCGTGTTCGCATGGGTTTCCTCCGGTGCGGGTTTCCCCATATAGTCCAAAGACATGCGGTATAAGCTAAATTGGCCGTGTGTGTATGCAAGAGTGTAAGGGAGTTTCCCAGTGTTGGGTTGCGGTTGGAAGGGCATTCACTGCGTAAAACATATGGTGGAAAAAATGGCGGTTCATTCCGCTGTGGCGACCCCTGATTAATAATGGGACTAAGCCGAGAAGAAAAAGAATGGATGAAAATGTGCTATGACACCTGGTGGTCATTTTCTTTATATTATAAAATAATAATAATAATAATAATAATAATAATAATAATAATAATAATAATAATAAAATGACTATTGTTTTTTATTATCATTTTTAAAACTAGTAAAACTAGTAAAAAAAAATTATTAACGCACAACAAAACATCCCACTGAGAATAATAAAGCTCTATTGTAATGAAATAAAAAAGCTTAGAAAGCTTAAGGGGTGTTTTTTTTTTTTTTTTTTTTGGTGCTAATGGTGCTAATCACTGATCATAGTCTTAAGAAATTTGCATTAATTGTGTTAGTCTGGGAGACTTCAACCACACTCACTCTTTATCTCTTTTATCTTAAACAGTGGGCTTCAGGCTGATGGCTGAATAAATGTTTTCTTAAAAAAACTTCAAACAAAACTTAACTACTGACAAAACATGAAGTATTTTAATTTTAAAGTGCATTTAAAATACAAATAAAGTATCTCAATTACCATGTTTTAATAATAAATATCCAGTATTTTAAGCACCAAATCATTTGTATTAGTAACTTAATGATCATTGCAATAGTGTGACATTGTTTTGCACTACAAAACACAAGTGACAATAAAAATACATTCCTCAGTTGTGTGAACTGGCATGCTTTGTGAGGTATTAGGTAATTTACTATGGTAAGTTTACTCGTCACAATATGACACAGTTATTTGTCATGAAGTAGGATTATGTAATGTTTACATTGTGTATAAACCCGCCCCACCCATTACTGTCATAAAACTTAATTTAACTTTGTCTTGTTCTTCTTTCTCCAATAACTGCAATAAACGATGTACTGTCAAATCAGTTATTATCTAAATTAAATTAAATTATATTCTGATATTAATTTCTTAATATTATACAAGTACTGGACCCATAATCTCTGTAGTGCTGAATCATTAAGCCTTGTTTTTGAGATCATGAATAAGAGTTTCAGTCTTGAGTAACAATGAATTATTCATGGATTTTAGAGCCACTGAAAAAAACCTTTCCATTTGGCTATCAGTTCACCAATAAATATGGTTACCACATTTTTACTGATTAATTTCCATTGTTACTGCACAGTGAGTTGGCAATACTATTAAATGTGTACAGTTAGCTTTTCTTGATTTAAAAAGTAATGTGTGGCCATTTAGACTGAGCAGTGAATATGCGCTATAAAATATCTGTTAATTAACAGGTTAAATTTTTTTGTGATCAACAATTTTTTTTCTTTTCGTTTATTTATGCATTTGAATTGCATTATAAGGCTTTTATCCAACTTTATATGTTGAATTTTCACAGTTTAACACAGAGACTTTTATTGATATTTATATTGACATTTTAGAATATGTTGTATGATAACTGATATGGAGAAATAGCTCTGTAAAATAACTGAAAACTACTGACATTACCACATTGTAAAAAAGGCTGTCCACACGATTTAAATTGGAGCAACATGAAGGAATTTACTAACCTATTAGTTTCTTATTTTAGTGGACTGAACATAAAAATAAAAATTATTAATTATGAACATAAAACAAGTTTTCAAAATCTCAAGAATTTTGTTTCAGAACATTTTAAATAAGTAGTCTAGTTTTTAGAAACAACAAACGTAATTATTTATTTATTTACTTTTATTTTTTTGCGGGGATGGGCAGAGGTTTTTATACGATTTACAACAACGATTTCTTCAAACTATATTAAAAAATATTTTCAACATCAAAAATTGTTTAGGAATGATCAAGGTCCCATGCATTTCAAATGGATAATTAAAAAAAAAAAAACGACTTCACAAAAACATAGATGTTAATTTGCGGGTATTTTTTTAAATTTAATTTTGTTTTTTACAGTGTGACTCGATGTCTTTCTATATACAGAATCAACAACCGTCCGGCTTGTATAATGGATTACAGATGTAACGGTGTACTTAGTCTCCCTCTAGTGGTTGTAAGATGGAAAACTACCAAGATTACTGCAATATTTAACATCCGATTTATCTGAAACAGCGTGAAATGCTAAGTTGTAGGCTACATATTTTTAGGAAGTGCGATACGGAGGCACGATCCTCAAGATTCACATTCAAAAATTGTGTTCGATTTATAAACACACTAAATAATAAACAAAAGAACTCACTGAACTGATGAACATAATCAGACACAAATAACCAAACAAGTCATTTTCGGCTTTAAACTTTATTTTTCAGAAGAAAAAAAATCAAAAACAAAAAACAAACAAACTCAAAAATGTTAAAGCAAAATGCGAACATTCTGAAAAAATTCTACACAACAATTTCACAGAAATTACGTAATGCAGATCCCTGTATTAGGCGCAATGTGTTAGTGTCCTGTTTTCATTTTTGTTTTTAAATAGGCAGCCTGAAAATACATATCGAACCAGGAGATAACAAAATAAACATTATAATTTACTCTTAAAAAAAAAGATGTTTTAAAGTCACAAATTTGGGTTGATGACTCTTGATATTCACTAAAGTTTGTAAACACAGTCATTTGTATGTTACAGATGTAGAGCACTGTCAGAGCTGCCAGTCAGTGTAAAACACTTTCAGCTGCAAGCTTTCCTATTTAGCTAGACAAACAGAATATTATTATCACAGAACATAATTTGGACTCACTTCCCATTTTTTGTGTAGAAACATAAATGAATCACATTTACAGCAACGTGTATACTCTTTCTATATTTTATGATTCATTGTTTTTTCCCCCCGCATATTTATGCTTTTCAATTTCATAATGGGACCATGATCTTTCCTCCAACAACTCTTGATGTAGAAAAGCTTGGAAAAGTGACTTTTATTGACATTTTTTAATAGTCTGAAGAGATATATTGTCTGGGTTGGTGTTGTAAATTATGGTATAAAAGCCTGACAGTAAACTCCATACTTTTATTTTGTTATGAGCTTATTTCATTCATTCATTTTCTTTTCGGCTTAGTCCCTTTATTAATCCGGGGTTGCCACAGCGGAATGAACCGCCAACTTATCCGGCATTTGTTTTACGCAGCGGATGCCCTTCCAGCCACAACCCATCTCTGGGAAACACATCCA
>CAIGQQ010014769.1:621773-634553 GCA_903798035.1 Danio albolineatus
AACAACAACAACAACAACAATAATAATAATAATAATAATAATAATAATAATAATAATTATTATTATTACAAAAAATATCTAAATAAGTATATTATATTTTATTAATGAAAATAATATAGAAAATAACATGACTTGTTCCTTGTTAAATGTTAAATGTTAAATTCTAATTGTTAAATTAAAATAGTTATATTCTCCTACTGTACCTGTCAAGCAGTTCCCAGTCTTCTCCTCCCCAACGGTCCTTAAACTCTTCTGTGTTCATCCCACCAATCTTGTCAAAGTCCGACTTGTAGATCCCAAACAGACCAAAGCCGTTTACCTCCCAGTAACCTACAAAGGCAGTCACATGGTTTTCATAAATGTTACATTGTTGTCACAATACTGGAACTTTGATATTTAATATCGCTTACGATATACATTTTTTATGCCTTCTTTTTTTTTTTTTTTACCATATCCATTTTTTATGTCTTCTTTTTTTCCCCTTAGTATTAAAATGCTCAAGCATGTCTCAATGATAAGGATTTTTAACTAGTGGCTTTATCACTTGCTCTACTAAAATTTTTTACTGGCCCAGCTGGGAAGACTTGGAAAGAAGTTGATGGGCTCTATTTTTCTAGAGTGCAAAGTCTAAAGCATTATTTTCGTGGATAGGGAAACGGTGTTGTACGCACTCCACTGAAGACATCCATTAGCCTACATATTTAATTTTGTATGTTAAGCACAAATATTTACTTCAAAACTGTTTCTAAATTCAGTTTTAATTTCCAGCAAACTAATAAATTAACAGGGCGCCACGGTGGCCTAGTGGGTAGCACGTTTGCCTCACAGCAAGAATGGACGCAGTTGTTTTTATATTTATGTAGTAAATAATAGTTTTTGTTTCAATTTAATCCTTATTTTTTCATATGTAAAGATATTTGTGTATTGCTGTACATCCTGTGTATATTAAGCACTTGAACCTGCGCATAACTACTGTGCTCTGTGCTGGACTTTAGACGAGTTTTTACTTGGTCAACGGCGCAGTCCTTTTCGGTTTCTCAGAATAGCAAAGCGCCAACGATGCGCCTTAACACACCTTCTTTATTGACCGGCACACCCATGAGTCAACAAAGTAGTGCAAAGGGATTTGCTATCTAAACGAAGTGGCTTCTTAAAAATATTATGTTAAACTTTGTACAACTTAAACAATTGAACAATTGAGTTGAAACCTGATTAACTTGTTAAAATAAGTTAAATCAATATTAAAACATTTTTTGCGTTGACTTTTTGTCATTACATTTTTTTCAATGTACTCTAATTAATACATATTTAACCTTCATCCCTTTCCTTCAGCTTTGTCCTTGATTTATCAAGGGTCGCCAAAGCGCAATAAACCACTAACTTGTGTGGTATATGTTTTATGCAGTGGATTATCTTATTTAAACTACATTATTTAACATTCAACATGCACAGTTCTGACTTTTATGTGCAAACCGTTTGCTAGTTATTGTATTTTCAACATCTACATTGCTAACTACTTCTTAAAGCATGCATTTTGCAGTCTGTAGTGAAACACATTTTAAAAGTAACTTTCCCAAAATTGTCATGTCATGTAATGTATGTTAAAAAAAAAGGGTTTTACCATCAGGCTCTAGTGGTGAACTCCCACAGCCCAGTCTCATCACTATAGGCGCAAAGGCCAGTTTACCCTCAACACAGTGTTTCCTGATGTTCTCCAGAATGTTAGGAGGGAAATGAATGTGCAGGTCACACAGAAACACGATACTGTGACTGTCCTGTAAAAACACAGGATTAATTATTTTATAATAAAATCATCTCACTGATACAGTACAAAAACAAACAACAGATGAAACACTTTTCACTAGCTGTGAACCACCAGCCACATCTATATACTCATTGACACAAGTATTCCAAGAAATTGTTTAAATGGGTCATGAATGTCTTTTTTTGTTGTTATTTTATTCTCTCATCTGAAGGCTGGGACACACCAATCCAGCACCAAACAACTAGCTCAGAAAAAATCAACTGTGTTGTCAGCTTAGTCCCGTCTAGACCAACAAGTTATGTGTAAACCAAGCGGCAACCTCCCGCTCTCCCTCGGGAAGCCAATACGGAAGTAACTTAAACTGCAATTCATCGAAATTCCGCTAGTCCTAGAGCAAATCTCTAATGAGCCCACTGGTAAAATGGCCAACTGTACAGCAGAAAAAAAGGTGTTTACAGCCTGGTACAAAGAAAGATTTTGGTTCATATAGCTAATATTTCCCTTTATGACAACTGTGAGGGGGGTGAATTTTTTAATAACTCATCCGTTTCCTTTATACTAAGCTAAATTAAGTTTGCATAATTGAGGGCGTGGCCACTTGAGTGACAGCTAGTCCCGCTGGTCGCCGTCACGTCACCTCAGCTAATTCCGGCTGATTAGCCGTGGATTTCAGCATATTCATCGTATTTTTGTGTTGTTTTATGTGGCTTTACACAGTCAGTTGCCTTTTGGAATTATTTCCTGCAATTATCAGATGATATGGCATGCTGTGTGCACTTAATTGTGCTCACAAACCATTCACGTGGCCTCCGTTTCCCAGGTGAGTGAAACTATATACTTATACCATATCTATAAATGTAATTGCTTTATTTAGGATAATTTATGATTTATGATGTTCTTCAGAGCTCTAATGCACTGCAGAATCTGACAGATTGATCAGCTGTAGTCTATAAAATCGTCATCTGAAGCGTTGTCATACAGTGTTCTGCCTGGATTTCCTAAATAGCCCTGCATTTACTAACACAGACTATACCTGAAGTATTTGGATGTAATTCGCACTTTCTTCCTGTTGAAAAACGTCTTAAGAACGATGTTAAGTGGCTTGATGTATTACAGCAGTGTTTTCAACAGACTAAACACTTTATTGATATAGTGTACAACCAAGCACATGTGATCAGAACACAAACGAGTCGCAGGTAATAAAATATTACGCATTTCTCCCATAAGAAAGCTCTTAGCTAAATGGCAGCATGCGTCTAGTAGCTCCCGCCCACGCTCCGCCTCTTTGCCCTTGTTTGGTATGCCTCGGTTGGTGCGATGACGCGCGAGCAAAATGGCGACGGTTGGCCACGCCTACTAGTAGCTTCTTTTGGGTTCATCAGAAACCTATGGGTGACGTCACGGATACTACGTCCATATTTTTTGCAGTCTATGGTGTAAACACATCAAATGAACATCAGCCACCTGAAACAAGAGCACACGTTATGCGTCTGTGTGACAGGTCGTGTCTTTCCACACCCAGTAATCTGTTTTCTCATTCCACAAAGGGAAACCAAAAAATGAAATGTGTACAAAGGGTAAACAAAGTGGCGTAATTGTTACTCAGTAATTGTTACTCACCACTGAAGGATTCACTCGTGCAAATATGCTTGATAATCTAATAATCCCTATTGTTTTGCAAATATTTGAGAAAGGTAAGGATAATACAGCTGGCTTTGTGTTCCTCCTTTGCTTGAGTTGTTCACATGGATACGTAACTTCAGTTTTTGCTTAGGGACTACCAAACCATTCTGGAGGTATGCTTTTTTGGGGCTTCTCCACACCATAACTCTTCAGTCTTATCACTGTCTTGAGCCGACGGTGATATTACAAGATGAATTGGGCTAACTTGATCTCACCATATCCTGAGAGGCGACATGTGGAACACACCAAAACAACTTGCCACTGACACTGACCGCTGGTCCAATAAAGCCCAATTAATATGCCCTTTGCAAATCATTGGTCTGAACTATAGAATCAGGCTTCAATATTGTTCTGTGGGGGTGGAGTTTATCCTTTCAATTTAACATTCCAGGATCTTTTATTTTCTGGGCCTCATATTAATAAAAACTGTTCAGTAACATGAACATTTTTCAGCTCTGAAACTTACAGGATATGCTCTTATATATAAAAAGCTCAAGCAAAAGTTTGGATCCCAGTTCATGACCCCTTTAAACTTAAACATCTTGCACTGTGTCTTCATGAACAGTGATTCACTGTTAATCACAATCACAAAAACGCTGCATCATGGTGTAATTAGATTACGCCAAGTGTAGATTCTTAACTAAATAAAACCACTTCACGTGTTTTAATATTTTCTGCCAGTTGATTGAAAAGTCATGTAGAAAACAACCACAATGGTAATCTCAGTAGTAATACGATACACATTTTCAACATAGGCTCATTATGAAAACGTAAACCTATATACGTTTTTAGAGACCACAAATGATGTAGCCAGAGGTAGATATGGCTGCATTTCATTTTTCAAATTAATGCTACGGGGCAGTATGACGCCATTCCTTTTTGCGTTTACCAGTTGACCGCTTAACTCCGAATGGACGGCTTTCCCGCTGTAACCAGTTTGTCCTGTTAGCTCGACATGTACATCGGTGGACTTGAGATGCAGAGAGGTGCTGACCACGACTACAGGGTTTGAGTCCGAAGAAAAAAGGTTTCAGTAATCAAGTAAGAAATAAACAGAATCCAAAAAATAATATAAACAAGTAAATAACAGGGTGAGAATGTGGTAAAACGTGGTGAAAATCAGACGAAGGCTTTTCGTTTTCTGCATTGCTTTTGAAAACTGGTGGTTGGGTTTTGGGGAAGTGGGTGTGCGGGTCTATCAATAAAATTGGTTGGGTTTAGGAAAGGAGGAGGGTGGGTCAGTCGATTGGTCAGTCAGTCACTCATTCAGTCAGTCAGTCAACAGTGGCCTCTGGTGGATTCATGCGAGAACAGCAGGCACGAATGGCACTTGTGAGAGAAATTTGAGATCTGAAAAAGCATACACAGCGGCCTCTTGTGCATTGGTGAAAATGAAAACTGCAAAAAACATACCCCCTGGGACATATTTTGGTCTTTAGAAATGTATTTAGAGGTACATTTTCAGAATGAGCCTGGGTTGCACATTTTACAAACAGGGTTTTAAATGGTGTTTAATCATCAGCGCATATTGTACAATTCATGGCAAATGAACTCATGGTGATGGCATTGCTAGCTTTTTCAGCTGAGCTACAAGAACATTATTTGCTCCCATGCATTTGACCACTGAAATGGGACAATACTGATAGTGGCATGAAAATCACCAATGTGTAATTTTGGTGTTATGGATAATTTCAATGTGAACTTAAATGTGTATGATTACCTCTATGGTATCCACACCAATCTGTAACCCAGCAGAACGTTCAAAGTTTCCTTCTCTCCTCAGATACTCATATCTGTTTTCAGAAAAAAAAAAAAAAAAAACTTTTATGCACACACAAAAGTAAAACACATTTAGTAGTATATCATGAGTATATGACATAAATGTATACACAGTGGGTATGGAAAGTATTCAGAACAACCTTTTTCACTCTTTGCTATATTGCAGCCATTTGCTAAAATAATTTGATCATTTTTTTCTCCTCATTAATGTAAACACAGCACCTCATATTGACACATAATTGTTGACCTTTTTGCAGATTTACTGAAACAGAATAACTGAAATATCACATGGTCATAAGCATTCAGATCCTTGGCTGTGATACTTATATATTTAACTCAGGTGCTGTCCATTTCTTCTGATCATCCTTGAGATGGTTCTACACCTTCATTTATATTATAAAAGAATCATTATACTGATTGGATTTCATTAGGAAAGCCATACAACTGTATATATGAGACCTTACAGCCCTCAATGCATGTCGGAGCAAATGAGAATCATGAGGTCAAAGGAAAGCTGAAGAGCTCTGAGACAGAATTGTGGCAATGCACAGATTAGACCAAGATAACAAAGAAATGTCTGCTGCATTTAAGGTTCCTAAGAGCACCGTGGTCTCCGAAATCCTTAAATGAAAGACGTTTGGGATGACCAGAACCCTTCCTAGAGCTGGTCGGCTGGACAAACTGCACTATCGGGGGAGAAGAGCCTTGGTAAGAAAGGTAAAGAAGAAGCCAAAGATCACTGTGGCTGAGCTCCAGAGATGCAGTCGGGCAGAGTGGCCCTACGGAAGCCTCTCTTCAGTGCAAGACACATAAAAGCTCGTCTGAAGGACTCCAAGATGGTGAGAAATAAGATTCTCTAATCTGATGAGATCAAGGCGGAACTTTTGACCTTAATTCTAAGCAATATGTGCGGAGAACACCAGGCACTGCTTATCTTCTGTCCAAAGCAGTCCCAACAGTGAAGCATGGTGGTGGCAGCATCATGCTGTGGGGGTGTTTTTCCAGCTACAGGGACAGGACGACTGGTTGTAATCAACGGAAATTGAATGCGGCAAGGTACCCTGGGTTAAAACCTTCTACAGAGTGCTTAGTACTGGGCCGAAGGTTTACCTTCCAGCAAGACAATGACCATAAGCACACAGCTAAAATAACAAAGAAGTGGCTTCACAACAACTACGTGACTGTTCTTGAATTGCTCAGCCAGAGCCCTGACATAAACCCAATAGAGCATCTCTGGAGAGACCTAGAACTGGCTGTCCACCAACGCTTATCATCCAACCTGACAGAACTGGAGAGGATATTCAAGGAGGAATGGTAGAGGATCCCCAAATCCAGCTGTAAAAATCATGTTGCTTTTTTCCTCAAAAGACTCATGGCTGTATTAGATCAAAAGGATGCTTCTACTAAATACTGAGCAAAGGGTTTGAAAACTTAGGACCTTGTGATATTTCAGTTGTTTTTTTTTTACTAAATCTGCAACAATGTCAACAATTCTGTTTTTCTGTCAATATGGGGTGCTGTGTGTACATTGATGAAAAAATTCACATAAATGATTTTAGCAAATGGCTGCAATATAGCAAAGAGTGAAATATTTAAGGGGATATTTAATATGTATATGTATATGTATGTATATGTATATGTATGTATATGTTCATATTGTTTTCTTTTGTAAAGACCATTTATTTTCAAAAACTTTTTTGGTTTAAAAGAATTAATAGTTTTAAATGTAAATGGTTAATTGGTATAAATAATGCAAATAGAAACAATATTAATTAAATACAGCTACATTTACCAATTACCAACATTTGCAATTGTCTCTATAGCAAATATTTTAACCAAGTTTATAAGTGTATGCGTGTACCGTGGAACAGTGCTTTCTCTGAGGGCCTGCTCCACATCCATGTCTTCACTCTGGAAGTCCACAATGATGATGTTGAAATTGTTGTCCTTAGTCGCACGGTGCAAGAACTCCATGTCTGAGATGAACTGCTGAACCCAACGAGCTTGATTCTTGACTTAAGAAACCAAATCCACAAATTATTTTACAGTTATTGCAAAAAATATAAAAAAATACTTTATAAAAAAAAAAATATATATATATATATATATATATATATATATATATATATATATATATATATATATATGGCGCCACTGTGGCGTAGTGAGTAGCAGCACGTTCGCCTCACAGCAAGAAGGTTGCTGGTTCGATCCCCGGCTGTGCCAGTTGGCATTTCTGTGTGGAGTTTGCATGTTCTCCCGTGGTTGCGTGGGTTTCCTCCGGGTGCTCCGGTTTCCCCCACAGTCCAAAGACATGCGGTACAGGTGAATTGGGTAAGCTAAATTGTCCATAGTGTATGTGTGTGAATGAGAATGTATGGATGTGTTTCCCAGAGATGGATTGTGGCTGGAAGGGCATCCGCTGCGTAAAACAAATGCTGGATAAGTTGGCGGTTCATTCCGCTGTGGCGACCCCGGATTAATAAAGGGACTAAGCTGAAAAGAAAATGAATGAATATATATATATGATTATTATTATTATCATTATTATTATTATTATTATTCATCCATATGAAAGATCTCAAAAAGTTTCAGAACTCAAAACATTAATGTTGTTCCAGAAGTAGCTTTTACTGAAACCAAACAGACCATTTTTATTTTTACAAAAGCTTCTTTTAAATGACTTTGGTTCGGTTTAATTTTCACAGTGGTTTTGTACTGCTTAAAGTGTGATACAGCACAGTATATTTATAACATTTCAAGAGTTCACACTTAGATAATGCTTGACGGTGATAGCAGCTTTGGTCAATGAGCATGGTAGATCAGGTAGTTCTCAAGAGCCCTCTAATTTAATAATTGCCTATACCTTGATTAATAAAATGGTTCTATAGGAATCAATTCAGTGTGTATGCAATAAGTGCTTGTGTTAGTATGATTCACTTGTGTCGCATGTTTTAGACTGTGGGAGAATACCGGAGTACCCAGGGAAACCCCACCTGAAAATAGGGAGAACATGTAAACTCCACACAGAGAGTGTTAGCTGGCTCAGTTAGGACTTTAACCAGTGGCCTTCTTGCTGTGAGGCAACAGTGCTACTGTAGTCACTGAGCCGCTGTGTCATCCTAGAATGGGCTCTATGCACAGCTAGAGTTTAAATGCCGATAATAAAATTCCATTTAAAAATATTAGGGTAAAATAAATCATACATAATAAATAAGTAATATTTTAAAGACATGGTGGGGGAAATGAAAATTAATGCAGTGTTTCTTGTCCAGTCTGAGACCCACTGTATATCGTATATCTAACAGGCAGTGAAGATCTCTGATGTAACTGACTGAGAATCAGTTTGTGTTTCTTATTTATTTATTTATTTCATTGATTTCGTTTAAAACTTTTAATTTAAAAGTACAGAGTGGCATGGGTTGAAACTTTTATTATGACAACCATATAGAGTAACCAGGAAGACAAAATGGCCGCACCACATGGCAAGCGAAGTAGAATTTAGAATTTGTGTTTCAACACATTCATGGAGTCAAGAAGCATAACAAGATGCCATAAGAATTTCCTCTTTTTGTAAGAAGCAGCCAATGAAGTAAGTTCACTCATGTGTTGTTTGTGAGTTGTGTTGTTATATAGCAGCAAACATGTATGTGACAGTGCATGTACAAAACTTTTTTTTTTACGAAGGATTTACGGAGATAATGTATATTTGTATGTATTTATGTTCTTTGTATTCTTTTTTAACTTTTGTGTGTATTCAGTTCTCATGGCGTTTCAAATTAGTTGGTAATATTCCTGGTGAACCAGTCAATAAATCGGCAGTCATCAGAGAAACTTTTGTGCTCGTGAAATTACTGGGGGGAGCTACAACTGATTTTTAAAGAAATCAGATCTTAAACGTGACAATTTTATAGTGGAAAGACAGGTCTCCGGAAGCCGCCAGGCTGCCTGGCTGAAAATTGCATGTGTGCATGTAGCCCATTGAGAAGGGAGAAAGGAGGTATGTGGGAGGGTTTTCCAAAACGATGATAGGGAATGAAGGTTAGACTAGAAATTTATATTAAATTTGGGCTAATTCGATTGGCTAGCAAATGATTAGCGATAAGGACCTGCTGCAGTCAAACGTATCACGTGCTCCTCTCGAAATTAGTTTGTGAAACTTCGCGTTTTGGTAAGGGGTGACACGGTGGCTCAGTGGATAGCACTGTCACCTCACAGTGGAATTAACTATTCCAGCACATGTTTTACACAGCTGATGCCCAACCCAGTACTGGGAAACACCCATACACTCTTGCATTCACGCACACACTTATACACTATGGCCAATTTAGTTCATCCAATTTACCTATAGCGCATGTCTTTGGACTGTGGGGGAAACGGAGCACCTGGAGGAAACACGGAGAGAACATGCAAACAGAAATGCCAACGGGTCCAGCCAAGACTCGAACCAGTGACCTTCTTGGTGTGAGGCGACAGTGCTAACCACTGAGCTACAATGCCGCCGCATGATAGTGAATTGGATTTGCTGTTTTATAAACAGACATCCGGAAAAGCATTCAAACTCGGCATTCCGACAGACATACAGTACATTACTTACCTGGCACTACAAAATGCACCATGACATCTTTTTTCCACTTCAGCATCACTGGCTGGCATAGCAGGGGTTTTGCATACACTGTGCCCCACTGAGGGGTGGCGCGGGCCCCACGGGTTGGTGTGTGAGATGGTGGAGCAGGTGGGCTTGCAACAGGAGAAGAGGGGGACGATGCTGTTACCCCTTCCACATTTTCCAGACTGTCTTCCGCCCTTCCACGGTGCAACAACATGTAGATATACTCAGAAAGGCGGACTATCTTCCGGCCTCTCTCCATTAACTCCAGCTCAACCAGGTAGCGGTTTCCCCTTGCAGAGTCGCGGCGCTTTTCTACATTTATGATGCGGAGGAGAGTGTAGATCCTTGGAGGAAGAGAGATTAGAAAGATTAAATGCTGAAGTATGTAAATGTGATAACAATAGCATCACTAGCATCACACACACACACACACACACACAAAAAGCATCACAATGAAGTTTATCATTAACGGTTTGTGACCTTTTGATTTTATTTAATTTGACAGTTTTTAAAAATGTTATTACTTAGAATCAATATAAATCTGTTTAAAAATTCAAATACTATTTGATTTAATCAGTTAAGACACTCAAATAAATCTATATTTTTTTGCGGTTATTCAAATTATTTATTTAAATTGAGTTGAATCAACACGATTTTTGAGAATATTTTGCTGACAACTTAATCATTTTACGTTCAATCCACTTAAATTTGGAAAAAGAATTAAGCCTCCTTAATTGATTTGTGTTGGGACAACATGAAGGAATTGTGAGGAACCCAACATTTTTTACAGTGTATGCACTCTCAGAAATAAAGGTACGCGAACTGTCACTGGGGTGGTACCTTTTCAAAAGGGACACATTTGTACCTAAAGGGTCCATATTAATACCTTAAGGGTACATATTAGTACCTAAAAAGTACAAAAGTGTTCCTCTTAAAATTTTTAGGTACTAATATATACTTTTAAGGTACCAATATGGACCCTTTAGGTACATATGTGTACCTTTTGAAAAGGTACCACCCCAGTGACAGCTGATGTACCTTTACTTCTGAGAGTGTGGTATAAATACATCTAGCAGTAGAAAAAGCCAGATCGAATCAGTTAAATTCTATGAGATTGGTTTGCTTAATAATTGAGGGCAAAATTGACGCAGCTCCATACTCCAGACAATAGATGAATTCATAAGAAGCATTTAAAACACATCAGATTTATTGTTGATATTCCATAAATCATATGTTGGTAACACTTTACGATAAGGTTCATTAGTTAATGCATTTGCTAACATTAACTAATCATGAACAACACTTGTACAGCATTTATTACTCATAATTGAACATTTACTAATGCATTATTAACATTCAAGTCCATGCTTGTTAACATTAGTTAATGCACGGAGAGTTAACATTAACTAACATGAACAAATACTGTAGTAAAAGTATTGTTCATTGTTAGTTCACGTTAGTAAATGCATTAATCAACATCAACGATTAAACCTTATTGTAAAGTGTGACCCATGTTTGTATTTGTTTTTATTTACCTTTAACTAACTAATATCAAGTTTATTTAGTTCAGTTATTTGAAAAATATGTAATTCAAACTGATTGAAATTTTTTTATGCAATCGGAATAAAAGACCTAAATATTTAGTGTATTAGACTTTTGACGGGAAACATAGGTAACACTTCATAAAACCTGCACACCATGAACCATTAGCAAGCATGAAACATTGGCAGATAGCTAATTCATCCTGTCAGGCATTAAGCAGTTTAGAAATACAGCTAGAAATGCTGTATTCTTGACTTACAGTGTAAGCACATATACAGTTGAAATCAGAAATATAAGCCCTCCTGACTTATTAGCCCCCATATATTTTTTCCCACAATTTTTGTGAAAGAGGATTTTTAAACACATTTCTAAACATAATAGTTTTAATAACTAACTACTAACTACTAATAACTGTTTTTTTTTTTATCTTTGCCATGATGACAGTACAGAATTTTTGACTAGATATTTTTTAAGATACTTGTATTTAGCTTAAAGTGACATTTAAAGGCTTAACTAGGTTAATTAGGCTTATCATGGTATAATGTTGGTTTGTTCTGTTGACGATAAAAATATTAAATATAAAAAATATTGCTTAATAACATTGATTTAAAATGGTTTAAAAATTTTAGCTGAACTAACACAAATAAGACCTTCTAAAGAAGGAAAAATATTATAGGAAATACTGTCAAATATTCTTGCTCTGTTATGCTCTGTTAAACATAATTTTGGAAATATTTAAAAAAATAAATAAATTCGCAAGAGGGCTACAATGTTGACCTCAGCTGTAAAATGTGCTCAATGGTTGTGTTTTCATACTTTGCTAATGATATTGTTTCATTACTGAATTAAGTATTACATTATTTACAAACCAGTTATTTAAGAGTAGTTGTTGGTTTTTAAGATCATTCAGAATGATTAAATGATTAATAAACCTTGTAAATGAACATTTATACATCTTATTTTTAGACATTTAGTAATAATCTTGTAAATCCCATAAAAATGGGCCAGTTATATTGTGGACAGGAAATGGACACAGTTTTAGATTTAGCAGAAAATAATTTCATAATACAAAAATTAAACTGTTCAACTGTACCAAATGAAAAAAGAATTAAAAATAATAAATCACTGTATTGTTTAAAGATCTCTGAAAAACACTAACATGTTTTATCCTATTGTTATGTTATTCAATTATTATTTAGTTGTTATTTTATCAAATGACATGTTGTATTTTAAAGACTTCTGTAATTCAGCAATGTTTAAACTGAACTTCCGATAGTCTGCTAAAATTGTCAATATAAAGGTGTATAAACTTTAGGGTGTCCAAATTCCAGTACAGATAATTGATCTAGTTCATAATAATAATAATAATAATAATAATAATAATAATAATAATAATAAT
>CAIGQQ010014769.1:641035-652768 GCA_903798035.1 Danio albolineatus
ACACACACACACACACACACACACACACACACACACACACACACACAAACTCACCATCAGGATTAGGGAAGAAAAATGGCCTGTCATCTTCCTCTTCATCCATCTTCATATATTTATAGAAGCCAAACCTGTTAGAGAAGGATAAGGAGAGAGAATTATGGAATTTATGAAAGGCATAAATGCTGAATTTTAAAGAATTGTATTTATTAATTAATTTAAGCGTGATTAAACTCTGAGAATGAGAAATATAAATGATATAAATACGTGAAAATGAAAATACTTATTGACTTTCTTGATAAAGCCCCATGGTCTTCCCGTGCACATTACTTTTAAATAAGTTATCTAATCTTAGGATTTTAGCAAAATATAATACATTTCAGCTCTGAAATATCTCGTTATTTTAAGGAATAAAATCCCAATTTATCATCCAATCAAAGTTCCAACAGATGTTAAATTGGTTTCAGATATCTTATTCCTAACATGTCTTATATACACATGCTGTATATTTATAGTTCATCTCAATAATCATAGTTAATGGCACAATCTATACACAGGCTTACTTTTCCAGATAGATGGGTGACTCTCTGTAGAAGCACTTATTTTCTTTTTCCATGTGGGTGAGGCGAGTGAAATCATTGGGATAGACAAAAGAAAGATAGACCTAAAGGTAAAAAAACACACCAGACATACAAACAATATATTAATTTCATGACAAAAACAGTATGTGGATTAATTTAATGTATTACATATTAAATGCTTAAAATTTGTATATTTAAATCACTAAAAACAGATCTTTGATATTCCTTCCATATTTCCATGCTCATTTAAAAAAGTAAAATTAAGCACACTACACTTTAGGACAAATTATATTGTAATACACAGTAGCAGATTTTGCAATAGGTAACCCAGGCATTGCTTGGAAATGTTGAGTAACTGTATAAAAGTACTGTTACTTCTAAAATATTGTGAAGAATTGTTATCAAACTAAAATGGTAAATAAATGCAGTAAAATAAAGTCTCTCGTGAATCAGTATAAAGACAAATCTGTTATCTTTTCATTCATTTAAAATTAATGAGGTAAATAAATGTTAGTAAGGTAAAAAAAAAAAAAAACAAGTTTAATGTTTTGTTTAATTAGATGCAGAATTTTTATTTTACTTCTGTAAAATGCAATAGTTGGAATAGGTGTTTTTGTGGAAAAATAAATTAAATTAAATTAAAATTTATAACATTAATAAAAAACTATTAAGTTAAATAAATAATAAAAAAATAAAAAAATCTATCTATCTATCTATCTATCTATCTATCTATCTATCTATCTATCTATCTATCTATCTATCTATCTATCTATCTATCTATCTATCTATCTATCTATCTATCTATCTATCTAATTTATCTATCTATCCAAAGCAAAAATGTATATAAATGAGCAAACAAATTAGTAAAAACAATGAATAAAAAGATAAAAATGCAAAAATATAAATAAATAAAAAAGTGAAGAGATTGAAAAAAAATTAAAATAAAATAAATTAAAAATAAATTAAGAAATATAATAAAAACGAACAAAAAATAAATGATAATGAAAACAAAAGATTAAAAAAAATTAACAAATAAAATAAAAAAACAATAAATAAAAAGATAAATAATGCAAAAATTATAAATAAAAATGTAAAAAGATTAAAAATAAAATAAAGAAATTATTAAAATTAAATGAATTAAAAATAAAATAAGAAATATAATAAAAACGAACAAAACATAATAAAAGATAATAAAAACAAAAGATTGAAAAAATAATAATAAGAAATATAATAAAAACGAACAAAAAATTATAAAAGATAATAAAAACAAAAGATTGAAGATAAAATAAAAAATTAATTTAAATAAAATCTAAACAAATTAAATTTAAAAAACAATAAATAAAAAGATAATGCAAAAAAATATAAATATAAATAAATTTTTAAAAATGTAAAAAGATTTTAAAAAAATAAAAAATAAATTAAAATAGAATAAATTAAAAATAAAATAAGAAATATAATAAAACAGAACAAAACATTATTAAAGATAATAAAAACAAAAGATTGAAAATAAAATAAAAAATAAATTAAAACAAAATCTAAAAAAAACAATAAATAAGATAAATAATGCAAAAAATTACGAATATGAATCAATTAAAAAATGTAAAAAGGCTGAAAATAAAATAAAAAAATAATTAAAATAAAATGAATTAAAAATAAAATAAGAAATATAATAAAACCTAACAAAAGATTATAAAACATAATAAAAACGAAAGATTGAAAATAAAATAAAAAATAAATTAAAAACAAAATCTAAATAAATAAAAAAAACAATAAATAAAAAGTATAGAAATAAACAAATAAATAAACAATGCTAAATAAAATAAAATAAAATATATCACCACCTGATATTGTATGTTTAAAAGTACATACAAAATAAAATAATTATGCCATTTCATTACATTTTGGAAGGCTTTTATCTTATTCTGCAACTACTATTGTCAGCCAAAAGGGGGCAGTGATCACATTGGGTATTTTAATTCATTCGAACATCAAGTCAAAAATATAACAGGTGCATATGAATTGTAGCTCAAACGTGCCTTAGATTCTACAATATATTCATAAAAATACATGTGTTACACTCACAAACTGTAGTCCTTGATAGCGGGCGATAGGGAAGTCTTTGACCACATATGTTGGAGAGTAGAGACAGGCGGGCAGCACATTTTCAAGATGAGCAGGGTCAATCATGGGAACTACAGAGAGCATAGTAAGATAAACATTTAAATAGTGTAACATAGCTTTTATTATTTGCAATACAGGGAAAGCAGAACACAAAAAGGATCAGTAGACATTAATAGCAACACAGAGAGAAACAGACGAGTCAAATAAAAGGAGACTAGAAAGAGGATCTGAATAGACACATAGAGGCTCACTGTTGAAAAAGGTGTCGCGGGGGTCCGGTTGCAGCATATCGGCGCCGTGTTGGCTGTGGGCGTGGATCTCTGCTGGGACACGACTGTGGCTGGCCAGCGTCTGCGGAATGTGATCCACATGGTTCATCTTCAAACTGCTCTCATCTTTCACAAAGAAAAAAAAAATGGAGATGAGGAGTCATTGTTTATGAACAAACAAACAGAATTGTGGAAGGACCAAGTTGTCATTCATTCATTTTCCTTCGGCTTATTTTTCAGGGGTCGCCACAGTGTAATGAACCCACCAACTATTCCAGCTTCATATTTTACGCAGTGGATGCCTTTCTAGATATAACCCAGTACTGGGAAAAAGCCATAGACTTACTCAAAAACGCGCTCATAAACTATGACCAATTTTGTTTACCTAATTTACCCATTACTTTACCAATTTACTCATTACATTGCAGGGTTCATACACATTTTTACTTCTAAAATTTTATTATTTTTCCAAGTCTTTTCCAAGACTTTCAATTAAATTTTAATGTCTACGTCGGGAGTGCCCAGTCTTGTTCCTTGAGATCTACCTTTCTGCAGAATTCTGCTGGGACCCTGATCAAACACAACTAAACCAACTAAGTACAGTAGGATCTGAAGGAGCACTTGGTAATTACAGACAGAAGTGTTTGAACAAGGTTCCAGCTGAACTCTGCAGGAAGGTAGATCTCCAGGAACAGGGTTGGGCACCCCGGCCTACGTATACGTGGTAAATAATAAGAAAAACAATTCACGTTTAAATTTATTACACCATCTAGCAAAACAATCCATTTAGTTAATGGATTAATCTATGAGACATTTATTTAGATAACGCTTACACAGCACTAATAATGTGACAGCAGATAATTGGACAAGGACAGAAAAGTAGACAACTAACCAATATAAAAGTATACAGATTTTTGTTAAACAAATTTCCATGACTTTTCCAAAACTTGTTAGTTTTCCTGCTTTTCCAAAAAAGCCTGGAAAATGGCATGTCAAAATTTCATGACTTTTTCAGTTTTTTCTATGACCCTATGAACCCTACTCATACCGCATATCTTTCGGGAATAGGAGCACCCAGAGGAAACCCATGCAAACATGGGGAGAACATACAAAGTCCACACAGAAATGCCAACTGGCCCAGCCAGGACTCGAACCAATGACCTTCTTACTGTGAGGCAACAGTGCTAAACACTGTGTCACTGTTCACCGTTCAAAATATTTTTGATATGGGACAGTAAACGATTCTGTCATCTAGCTACATTTTAGCAACCACCCTGAAACATCTAAAATCTATCACACACACAAAAAAAGCTTGCTATCTTAATGAAGTGCTTTGAAATGTGTATTTTATATGATGTATGACATAATCTGAACTGAAACAGGGTGTGGAGGACAAAGTAGCTCCTCCCCTGTTCAAAATACAGCCAATAGCATATCACAACTCTGTCAGTCTGCGTGTGGAACTAGTTAATACCTCTTGAGACGTTTTCTAAGAGTCATTTCATACCTCATCAAGGCCACGTTAGGTTTCAAACTGTGACATTGGAGACAATTTTCACTAAATACTGAATGTAAAAAAGCATAACTAAAGACAGTTATATAATTCAGTGCAATATAATTCAGAAGGGTGGAAACGAAGAACGAAATCGTTTATTTTCCCGATCATCCCTATGAACGTTTCATAAGCATGAAATACAAAACAGCAATTGGACCAGTTAAAAATTATAATAACAATAATAATAATAAAAACGTGGAGCTTAATTCTCCAATCTTTAAATTAATCAATCAAACTTCAGCCTCCCATTTTATACAACAACACAATGATTTAGATTTTTCATGGCCGACAGGGATTGGCTGATTCCATATTTGAAAATTTAAGAACCAGAAAAAACTCTAATGAAATGAGTGAAAATATTTTAGCGATTTCATAAAAAGCTACACACACAGCATCTCAATATTCACAGAATAAATTCAGGCAGGCAGCACGGTGGCTCAGTGGTTAGCACTGTTACCTCACAGCAAGACCTTCTTGCTGGTTTCAGTCCTGGCTGGGTCAGTTGGCATTTCTGTGTGAAGTTTGCATGTTCTCCTGTGTGCCCGTAAATTGGTCATAGTGTATAAATTAGGGCTGTCAATTGATTAAAAAAATGTACTAATTAATCACACTTTTGTTCGTGATTAATCATGATTAATCACGAAAAGCCGTATTTATTACAGAAATAAAAACACAGGCATGTAAGTGCCATTTGAATTTTAAAACAATCAATGCCAATAACAAACAAAAATTATTTCCATGTTGGATTCTAAGTGAACTACAAAAAAATCCAGAATACAGGCATTGCAAATATGGAAATTGGAAAATAATAATAATAAAGTATTGAATACAAACAATTGTATTCATTGTAAAGTTGTTTTGCGAGTTGAGAACATTAATTATAAAGTAGAAACAATTTTGCTTAGTCCTCCTTAACATTTTGGAAGTTGCTAAGACAGTCCAGTCTGTTGACGTGACCTAAGAGTGAGAAAAGTCTCTCACAAGCAGAATCACCGAATCTGCATGTGAATTTCGGTGCTTAATTTCTGTGCCACTGGTGCTGTGACAAGGACGCAAGAAGCACCAAGGGGTACATCAAAGTTACGTACCAAAGACTATAGGCTAGACTTCTTACATGGACTTTGGTCACGCCATCTCTAAACATTAAATTCTAAACTGCTTTGAGCGGCTGTCTGCGATGTTAGGCGTTTAATCTTGTTGTTAGGATATCCACACATACACAAACACTCTCTCACACACACACACACACACAGACAACGCGGGCAGTACAGCGAGCTCACCCGGTATAAGCGACTCCCTTCAGAGTCATCAACGCGCACGGTCGCGTTCATCAAATTTGCTTAAACTAGCGTTCTGAAGTATAGTTGTATTTAAAAACAAGGATTCTGACACAATTACGGGAAGCAGTCACTTATAGAAGTTGTGTGTAAGGGGGAAACACGTCAAACTTAATGAAACATTTGAGGGCGCATGGAATCAACTTTTGGAAGAAACGGCTGTCTTTGAAAAAGAAAGTGACCAGTTCGGCGATGAACGTGAGGACTGGGAGGGAGGGGGTAGGTGTTGCGTATTAAAGTGAGGACCGGGGGGTTCGCTCACTATTCTGCCGCCCTTGTCGGCCGCCTCTGTGGACGCGCCGGCCCTGAACACACGTCGGCCACAACAGGAAATAAGAAAAAACTGCCACTGCGTCAAATGCGTTAATTTTTTTAACGCGTTCAATATATCAAATTAATCGGCGCGCGTT
Organism: Danio albolineatus; assembly: GCA_903798035.1. Taxonomy (NCBI): domain Eukaryota; kingdom Metazoa; phylum Chordata; class Actinopteri; order Cypriniformes; family Danionidae; genus Danio; species Danio albolineatus. The sequence goes on from CAIGQQ010014769.1 coordinate 647,306, forward strand.
AACGCGCTAATTTTGACAGCCCTAGTATAAATGTGGGTCACACTTTACAATAAGGTTCATTAGTTAATGTTAACTAATGCATTTACTAACATGAACAAACAATGAATAATACATTTTTTACAGTATTTGTTTATGTTAGTAAACGTTAGTTAATGAAAATACAGTTGTCCATTGTTAGTTCCTGTTAACTCACGGTGCATTAACTAATGTTAACAAGCATGGACTTTGATGTTAATAATGCATTAGTAAATGTTCAATTATGATTAATAAATGCTGTACAAGTGTTGTATAAATGTGTATGGGTGTTTCCCAGCACTGGGTTGCAGCAGGAAGGGCATCCGCTGGAATAGTTTGCAGTTCATATCGCTGTGGTGACCTCTGAAATAGAGACCAAGCTGAAGGAAAATTAAATAAACTCAGGCAAACCTTAGCATACAACTATATGTTGTACAATCTAAAATTATACCAAATTTAACACCTTGTACACTCCATTGCAAAATGCTAAACCCCAACTTACTTAATCATATTAATCCCCAATAAGCATGAGTCCAAAAGACTAAAAAAATTGCTGAAAAAAATAGCTTAACAACTGCCTAAAAATGTTTCTGGAACCATGACAGATTTTAAGACACATTTCACACATTTACTGATGTCTAGGTGGTATCTGTCTGTTTAAGCTCAATGTCCTGCTAATATGTGGGTCACTTATTATCAGAGACACCCCGGTGTCTGTGTGACAAATGACGGTGCCACCCTTCAAAAGATGAAGCCCACCAGAGCCCCTCAATGCAGATGAGACAGGCTTTGATGTACACGTGCAACCCAAGAGAGAGCAGAGGTGGCTGTTGTCACACGCTCTGCCCTTTAATGTGTATGAGACGAACACTGTGAAGTGCTTACGCTCTGTGCTGCGTTCAAAGGGGGTTCACATGAAGGTCAAAGAAACCAGCAGTCGAATTCAAACAAGAACCGAAGCGAGAAGGAGCATACTCGGGTATTTAATATTACAATATCGGTTATGTACTAAACAAGATTTTTCCATTTAGGCCCTGGGCTATTTTTAAGCGTCACAGGTGTTCAAAATATCAATTTCTCACAAGCAAATGTGACACACTGACAATACCCAGAGGTAGCTCGCTATACCTTGCAGAAGTTTTAGTTACTCTTTTTTTAATACATCCAAATGTCTCCTGGGTCTTACAACATACAGCCCTTTGGTTATCAGACCATGAGAGCAGAAACTGAAATGACGAAACAAAGCATACAACACTGGCCAGGAGGGAATGCAATGAAGCCAGGGGCGATTTTAGGATTTTCATTTTAGGGGGGCTCAGATCCTTATAAGGTAAAAAAAAATAAAAATAAAATAAAAAATAAATAAATATAAATATATATATATTACATCTTACATTTATAAGTAGTAATTTAATAGTAATACACTTAAAATGTTTGTTTAACATGGTAGGGTTGTATACTATTCCACTGTATTACATAGACATGCATAGCCATTTGAGTTCTGAGTAAGCCAACTAGGCTCAACCCACCTGTTTACAAAAATCACTTTCTGTATTCAAGTGCATTTTTTGTTTCCATGTATTAAATAAATAAACTGCCACTTTTCTAATTAAATGACATACATAAAAATATATATTTTAAAACATAGGCTAATGCACATATTATACAAACTGAATGATAATAATAAATAAGAAGTATTTTTTTAAATACTAGACAACACTTGATGCTTCTATCTCTGTCAGTGACTCAATGACAGTTAAAACGAGTACATTCTCTAAGTGGTTCTGTCACTGTCTTTAATCCTTTCTGTGCAAGACTGTATGATATAGTTAATGCCACAAAAACTGTAAAGTGTTAAATATTGGTAGTTCATTTTGAAATAAAAATAGCCAAGAGTTCGTTAAGACATATATTTTTCGCTGGAGGAAACAGCTGTGCTGATGAGGTGAACGCAGAGTAAACCTGACTGCTCCTCTGTGACATTGGGATACAGGTAATACAAGATTATCTAAATCAAAGAACTGCAAATAAGCAGATATTATAACAATTTATCGATAAACACACACATCGTTCTGTCCAGGGCTGTGGTTTACTGATCAAATGAAAAACAAAAGACTGGGAGGAGCCAAGTTCTGCCACTGTATTTTTAATCAAATTTAAAGGGAACTGAGATGATAATTTAGTGTACAGTTTATGAGCTAATCACAAAAGTTTTAGGGGGGCTGAGTAGAAATATAGGGGGGCTACAACCCCCCTAAAAAAGTCCTAGCAACACCCATGAATGAAGCTGACTGTCACGTTGTCTAATTTTTAAAAATATTTTAAAAATATTTGCCAATGATATACAACCCCAAATCAGAAAAGGTTGGGACAAAATGGAAAGCACAAATAAAAAAAGTAGTGATTTCTAAATTTACGTTAACTTTAATTGAATGAGTTCCTCATGATTTTTATTGTTTTTTATATTTTTTTATTACAATGTACTGGCTAGGTACAGGTACTTCCACATAAAGCTTGAAACCTGTTCTTTTAAACAAACCAACTACACTTTTAACAAACTTCCTCTGGTTTTGTAAATTGTATGAAATGAATGAGATGTACAGTCCGTCCTGTAAAATGCAAATAACATGACAGAAACTACACTAATGCCCACAAACTTGTAAACAAAAAGGTCGCATTAACTTTGGGATTAGATTTGCCATCAGTACCAAGGTGGGCATTACTTTAGAAGACCAGCGTGATTGGACAAGGCATTATTCAGAGGATTATATATTATATGAGTAACACGAACTCATACAAAGCCATAAAAGAGGTTGGTGATCTCGTTCCTTCAAGTTCGCATTAGATTGGGCAATCTGAAAAACATGCAGATTTTGTGTGAATAAAATGTTTACAAATGAAACTCATGAGACAGTTTTTTTTTATTTTATTGGTGAGACCAAATATAAAATTTACTCATAAGCTTGGTAAACAGTTTTTGATGTTTCCCCATTCAATCAGAATGGCCGAGCACACTGCTTCAAAGATGGCCTGCAAGTAAAATGACTTCGAAAATAATTTCCATAATCCTGGACCAATCTGTATCCTGAGCAGCTGCTGTGGGGGTCATGGAGGAGTGGAGAGCATGAGACCGATCCCTGTATGACCTCAGTGACAGATGAGTCCTCACATTGATCCTGAAGAGCCATCCTGTACACCAGCCGATGACCACTCCCACCTGCAGCTTCTCCACGATGGACATCCAGCGTTCACTAGCCTCCGGTGCCTAGACTGCAGCTCTGCACAAGACATTTGATCATGTTTCTCTCGAGGTTTTTTAATTCTTCACTTTTGCCAATTGGTGTTTTTTCCTCACCGCTGTCACCACTGGCTTGCATGGTTTGGAACTTGTGGAGCTGCACATCGATGGATTACTCTTCAGTGTTTGAACTCTTGGCAGCGAATATTAAACCACACTGAACTGAACTGAAATGAACTTCAACACTGAAAACTGGACTGGCACTGTTTCAGTTTACTGTAATCTATGTGAAGCTGCTTTGACACAATCTACATTGTAAAAGCACTATAGAAATAAAGGTGAATTAAAAATTTTACTTGACTTAAAGGGACTGAGGAGCCGATCACACCGAACGCACTTTGCGGTTCTATGAAAGCAAGGTGCACCAAGAAGTGCAGTACACTTTTTATTTCACTATAGGTAGAGATTGAATTAGCTGCATATTATGTGCTGTTGATATTGTTATAATTGTAATATTTTATAACATTGTGATGAACTTGTGAAGTCATACAGCTCCAGTTAACTCAAAACAGCAACCACTCTCCTAAACTCTCCACCATCTTTAAAAGTCTCTGTAGTCGTTTTGACAACACAAATACTGCTTACACCTCAATGGAAATTTCGTCTCTGCTATCATTTGATTGGAGAATAAAAAAGACATGACTGACATAGCTTGCTTATTTCACTCACAGTTTCCTTTTTTCAAACTGCGGGCACAGAGTACGCGATGGCACAAGCGAGGCAAGACCCGCAGGACACATAAGCAGAACGCAAAATGCTCACAGCCATTAGTACATAATTTAAAAAGGCACCTCTCAATACAAAAAGCACACTTAGTATATTTAAGGTCTAAGGCAGGGGTGTCCAAACTCGGTCCTGGAGGGCCAGTGTCCTGGAGAGTTTAGCTCCAACCCTAATCAAACACACCTTAAAGGATCACGAAACACCAAAACACTTTTTTTTTTTATTGTTGACGCTCAAAACGCTGCTATAAGCACTATTCTGTCTGCCGTCGCGTCATCCAGGTGAATGCTGCACATTGGTGGTGGATGAGGAAATCCCCCCGATTGTGTAAAGCGCTTTGAGTGCCCAGAAAAGCGCTATATAAATGTAAGGAATTATTATCATTATTATCATTATTATTAGGACACATATATTTCACTAAAAGGTGAAAAAATGTTGTTTTTGCGTTATTTTGAGCAAATTTGTTCTTCCCGTTTGAAACAAATTTTTGAAGCTGTGTCACGCCGATGAGATCCTTGAGTGTATTTCAGCGTGGAGAGTGGACGTCTGTACCGGCCATTACATTGTGACGTGAAGTGTGCAGTTTCCTCTTAAAATCCTCTTGTGTACTTTTGAAGTACTAATATGTACTCTTGAGGTATTAATATGGACCTTTTAGGTACAAATTTGTACCTTTTGAAAAGGTACCACCCCGGTGACAGCTTGTGTGCCTTTATTTCTGAGAGCGTACATCAAAATGTCTCCTAAGTCTTACTGTACAACATACAACCATTTGATTATGAATTCCACACAAAACACTAATCATATCAAACCCTGAGTTGCTGTCACGACAAACTACTGTATACAAACGAGATTCTTTTTTTTTTGTATGCTGTATGTAATAAACCTTATACATTGTTTAATACAATCACAATTCTGAAGGGAGTTCATTTCACAGTATTTGACACTTGATGCAAGAAAGCCCTTCTCAGGACTCAGTTTTTCATAAAAGCTTTTCAAGCATAACTCTTTCAAACTGATGGCTTTCACCAGCCCTGTTGCCTAGAGACACATTTACCACAACCCTTTGCTTCCGACAGTGGCGTCTCCGAAGAACTAAATGTGTAAAAAGAAAATAAACTGTTACATTAACAGTTTCCAGACAGCATTAACAACCAAGAGGAACATTTTAGTGCACAATGTTTACTTTAACCCCTTAACTTTTGAACTTAAGGTTGCTTTGGACAAAATTAAGCTGGGTCTCATTTTAAGATATTTGTCAGGTGGTAGCTGATGTTCAAAAAGCTAACTTAAAAAAAGGCTAGGCACATTTAAAGAGATAGTTCACCCAAAAATTAAAGTTTACTGTATACTCTCACTCACATGGTTCCAAACCTTTATGAGTTTCTTTTTTGAAGAACACAAAAGAAGATATTTTGAAGAAAGCT
>CAIGQQ010014769.1:653168-671363 GCA_903798035.1 Danio albolineatus
ATATATGGGGGTTGGGGTTCAGTGGTTGAAGTTTATTTTTGCAAAAATTCCTCAGCATTATAGCCCCAGCCTTGTGCTGTGTTCCTGTCATCATTCTGACGAGTGCTATAGCAATCTACATGCTTAAAATAGGGGATTCGTCAGCCATTAGTTAAAGGAAGGATTAGAAAAGACTATTGATGTATGAGACTTTGTCAGAGCTTGACCGAAACTTTACAGTACACAGTTCATGGACCAGTTTCTTCCTCTATTTCACAATTGTAAGTAAGTACGATTAAAATGGATGCCTCCTCTTTTTTCTAGCTTGCAAATTATGTATTAAATTGTGTTTTGTTAATTGTAACCGCTTCAACTGTATCAGGTTAAGTCTTTATATTCTCATCTCACGTCTAAGGGCACGTTGAAAACATAACATGTCGTTTTGTTTACAGATTTAAATGCGTTTGTGAGCTCGCGATCCACTGCCGTTTGTCGTTGCTATGACCACCATCAGCTGTTCCTACACACATGCGATGGTCAAGTTTCAAAATAGTTCAGCTTTTGCCACTGTGTGGATTAATACTAAATGTGTTTCATGGTGCTAAACTGTGCTGCTTTAATGCGCTCCTGAATTAACACATACACTCTGCACTCTGACTACTTCAAAATTGTTGATAAGCCGTGGTGGGCATTTCTCACTGTCTCACGCTGAACGAAGTCGACAAATCGCAATAGACTGGGTCATCAGACCAGTCAGCACAGATTAGCATCGTGCTAAAGAGGGGTTTGAGAACAAATGAATTGCTGAACGATTCATATGGGAGTCACTGGGATAATTACGTAGAAATAAATGCATATCATAAGACAAAGAAAGTGTTTTTTTGACCTTGCATGCATATCAGACTGTTGTTAGAGACACCCAAAAGCAAAATATGACCTTTTTTAATGCATAATAGTGCTCTTTAACATTTGTCCTGGGTGTTTTTTCTCAATTTTGGCCTGAAATGCTGCAATAGATTCATAAAGTTATGAATCTAAAGTTATTTAATGACTTCTCCAAGCTTTGATAGCAGAAATCTGAGAAAACTTTGCTGAGATGTCATCTAAAATTCAGGAGGAGAAATGTAATTGTTCAAAAAAAAAAAAAAAAACTGAGACTGGTGCCTCATTTGTAATTCTTCTTTCCTACTTGAATATAAAATCTATATGTGCGTGTGTATGTGTGTGTGTAGTGAACTGCATGAAAACAGAAAAGCTCAGCTGTGTTACAAAACAGTATGTGTATTGAAGACTCTTCCAAAAGGCTATCTGTGAAGGTCAGCATCATCACCATGGCAACAGCTACAAATGCTAAAGCTCCATGCCTGATATTCCCTTTGAGAGCACGTAAGTTCTGACCGAGGCTTTATAACCTTGTTTTTCTCTGCACGTCCTTCCTCTCTTTATGTCACAACAGCTCTAAGCACATTTTCAATTTTGCTTCACCTCGGGGCGCTGACACCAAAAAAGCGTTAAAAGCAAATTACGTCCACTAAACTCATCAATTTTGTGGTGAACTCTGCAGGACGCTATTAAAAGTCTTTGCACATACAACTTCGGGGCACAGAAAATAACTTTAAAGAGTAATGCAACTAATACATCTAGTCGTTTCAAGCCCAACGGGACATACTGTACCATTCTCTACACAAAGACCAGCGACTGGAAACAGCCTCCGGCAGAAGAAGTAACTGTCATCAATCTCAATGACCATGAAAAAGCCACTTTCCTCCTTCGGCAACTCTCGGAGACACCGTCTGTTTCATAAACAGTTCCCATAAGCACCTTTCAAGCACCTCAAAGAATAACATCACTGAGAGAAGTTCAAACCATCATATCATCAAGCGACTCAAGCAATCGACAGTTCAAACGATCAGTCAGTTCCGGTTAGTTAGGAAATTAGTAGATTTGATAAGGGAGAGAGGGGTTACCTGTGTACAAGGAGATGTAGGCAGAATCGATGACCTCATATTTGAGTCCTGGCAGGAAAGGGCGCCACTGTAATGAAGACAAAGAGAGATAGTTAGAGAGCAAATAGTTTTCAAGCCTCATATGGCATGGACATGGTTGGCAAACAGAAAGTTCTTGAACTGCATGATGCATATCAGACTGTCAAGTTCTGCTTGAAATCAAGGGGTTCTGGTGATTTCTGGGAGTCAGGGCTCATGAGATTCTACCAACCCACTAGGAAATATTATTTAGATACAAGTTTAACACAGCGAGGTATTCTGAAAAAGAACCAGCTGCAAGATTTGGTGAGTTTGATCACATTAATGGCCAGGTTTACTAACGAACTGTTGCTTTAGCATTAATATTGCACTGTTGTCTGTATGAAAGAGAAAATGACTGCATGTCCACAATTAAAGACCAATATTTTTTAGTGGAATATTGTAAAATCTTTGGATATGTACACTTAGAGGTTATTTAACATCCTAAATGTAGCCTGCTTGTAATCTGATGTACAAATGGCAACATCAAATTGAAATATCGTACCATAATGTCATAATTTAAAAAAATGTTACTGGTAATGATTCTTACAGTGTCCATCATGGACCTATTGTTCCAGACACGGATTTGAGTGGTACTCGTAAATCCTGAGTCCTTTCGTGAGTTCTTTGCATCAAATGTTGTTTTGTAAGTGGGTGTTTTTAGCCAGAAGAAGTGGCAAATTACACCTGACAGTCAAAAGCCTTTTTTCTAATAGTTAAAAGTCTGGCTACAAAAGACTTAAAAGGAAAGTACAGTACAAAGTGACACGTTTCAACAAAGGTTTTCTCTGGAAAAAAAATTAAAAGATTAAGGCTGTCAAAACGTCAAAACCCCGTTGTGCCAGCAGATCAATGACTGATCAAAGTTCAAAGTAGATTGAATGGCAAGTTTCTGGAACAGGCAGAACATTGCCATGCTGTGGTTGAGGCTAGTTGAAACAACATCTGATAAAGGCCAATGGTGCAAGACAACCTTTAGGGAACACATGGAAAAAATTAAACCCACAGGCTCATTTTGAAAATATGCCCAGGGGAACATTTTTGAGAACAGACAAATATGTAATTTGGCATGTAATTTGTGTAAAATGAATGCTAAGGCGTGGCTTTTCCAGAGTGGCTGGTTTGCTCTGTAGCTCACCATGAACAGCACCAAACTTGGGATGCAAAGCAGCTTGCAAAAGTGGATTGAATCTGGTGTTGGATGGTCTAGAAATCAAGGAAAACCAAACCAATAAAAGCAGTGTGAGACTGCAATAGAAGATCATAGCCTACGATAGCTTTTTTATTGTAGTGTGCATTTAATAACACTATTGGTTGAGTTTAGGGAATAGGGTGGATGGGTCAGTTGATATCAAGCTTGTTTTAGCTCAGCTACCAAATCTGACCTTCGAAGACTACGTCGAGTAGTTAACTGCTGAGCAAATCATTGGTACAACCCTCCCTACTCTCCAAAATGTACTTATCCAGAGCGAGCAGAAGGGCGGCCAAAATCACTCTGGACCCCTCACACCCAGCACACTGCCTCTTTAAACTGTTACCTTCTGGGCGACGCTACAGACCACTGTGCACCAGAACAGCCCGACACAAAAACAGTTTCTTCCCTCAGGCAATCCATCTCATGAACACTTGATGATAATAATCGTGGAACCAACATCACTGTTTACAATACACTTTTACACACACATACACTTATTTAACAACACACTTTACATGCCAATTTGCACATAACAAATACACTTGTTACACACACATACACTTATTTAACAACACACTTTACATGCCAATTTGCACATAACAGCTGCACATATAATGTTGTATATAGTAATACACCTGTACATACACTTGTCCATCTGTATATCTGCATTTAACACTTACTTCTATTTTTTTTAAATATATTTATTATCCATTTTTTGTCCTGTCTCTGTAATTCTGTTGCACTGTAAAAGCTCTGTCACGAAAACAAATTCCTCGTATGTGTGAACATACCTGGCAATAAAGCTCTTTCTGGTTAAAGCTCTTTCTGGTATGAGATTTCCAAAAATGTCTAAAGTGAATTTACGAGAAATGGCATATATGAGAAAATGATTGGTTTAAGTCATTCGTTCACACATGAGCCAAAGACTCAAGAAATGAGGGGATGAAATCTTTTTCCACCTCTGACTGCATTTGATTGACTTCTCTGTGAAGGAATGATAAACTGAGGACTCGAGAGATGAACGGATCAAATCTTTTTCTGCCTCTGACTGCATTTGATTGGCTTTTGTGTGAACGAATGACTTAAATCGAGGACTCGAGAGATCAATGAATCAAATCTTTTTCCACCTCTGACTGCATTCGATTGGCTTCTGTGTGAATGAATGACTAAAATTGAAGACTCGAGAAATGAACAGATCAAAACTTTTTCCGCCTCTGATTGCATTTGATTGGCTTATGTGTGAAAGAACGACTCAAATTGAGGACTCGAGAAATGAACAGATCAAATCTTTTTCTGCCTCTGACTTCATTCGATTGGCTTCTGTGTGATCGAACAACTCAAACCGAGTACTCAAGAGATCAACAAATCAAGTCTTTTCCAGTCTCTGATTGCATTTGATTGGCTTATGTGTGAACGAATGACTCAAACTGAGGACTTGAGAAATGAACGGATCAAATCTTTTTTTTCCGGCTCTGACTGCATATGATTGGCTTCTGTTTTTCACGTGATGAAGGAACGACTCAACCGAGGACTCGAGAGATGAGATGATCAAATCTTTTTTCTGCCCCTGACTGCCTATGATTAGATTGTGTCTTTTTGATGTGATGAACGAACAACTCAAACCCGACAGAAGACTCAACATGTATCTAGATAACCCGCCGGGCACAGTGTAGATAAATCTTGGTAGCTCGACTGAAAAAAACAATAGCCCCCGGGACTTCGGGGAACTAAAAAGGAACTAACCAGCTGCCAGAAATGATCAGATGTGCTCCAACATTAGGCGCATTAAATCAAGACTGTTTAGTCCTACCTTTACTGAATGAGCACTGTGCAACACCTGATACTGCGCTATGTCTTTTTTCATTCCCTTAAAACCTGTTTTAAATAATTTCAATTATTTGTTGTTATTTTTTATACTTCTTTCTTTTGGGGGTGGCACTGTGGTGCAGTGGGTGTTGCCTCACAGCAAGAAGGTCGTTGGTTCAAGCCCCAGCTGGGTCAGTTGCCACATCTGTGTGGAGTCTGCATGCTCTCACCGCGTTCACAGGGATTTCCTCCGGGTGCTCCGGTTTCCCCCACAAGTCCAAAGACAAGCACTAGATAAATTGGGTATGCTAATTTGTCCATAGTGTCTGTGTATACGTCCTGCTCCTCCAGGTTGGGGGTTGAACATTGGGTTAACGACCCACCTCGTGAATTTTAGATGCTATGTTAGATACGAAACAACAACACGGTGCGGCTAAAATATATATATATTTTTTATTATTGGTTTCAAAAACAGTTAACAATAGATTGCAGAGATGTGGAACATTAGAAAAAAGTTGAGAAGTTACAATATGCAAAATACATTTTAAGAAAAAATAAAAAATAAGAAAAAATAAATAAATAAATAAAATAAAGTAAAATAATAATAAAAAAAAAACACAGACCAGAAGGAAATTTAAATAAGGTTATACATTGAAAGCAATTTTTTACTTTTAGAAGACTTTTTGTTTTTTATGCCCATTAAAGACAAAATATATGACTTATAATCAATTTTAAAAAAATGCCAGAATTGGATTTTTTCCCCAAAGATTTACTCTTGTGAATGAAAAAACTTACCCATTATAATAAAAAGATTAACAATGTACTGAATGCAAGATTTAGAGTTGTAATAAAAATAAAAATAAAATGTCAAAAGCATTTAAACAAACATCAACATTTGTCTTTTCTGAGAGATAGGTACATAATTCTGTTCAAAATAGTTTCACATAAGTACATTCACAAAAAAAGATGAACAATGGTTTCTTCCAAGTCACAAAAAGTACATTTGTTATCAATATCTAGCATATATTTACTAAGTAAGCTATTACAAGGATAGCATCTATGTAATGTTTTATATGTAATTTCTTTTACTTTGTTAGTTAGCAAATATTTATGGCGGCTAAAATATCGACTTAGATAAAAACCCTGGGAGTAAGTATACGTGTTTCTTTTAATCTTTTTTTTATGTAAAGCACTTTGAATTACCATTGTATATAAAATGTGACTTGCCTTGTCTAATCTTCTACCCCACCTGCACAAATGTGCGCATGCGTGAATGAACGAATCACTTCATGAGAGGACACACCATTTTCGAATCACATAAAAGATCCATTCAAAAAAAAGGAATCGTTCAAGAAATACCCATCACTAGATCCTTTGTGAAATCATGTGAGTACCTTTTTAGACTGTCAAGGAAAATGCATTGAGGACCAATGAATGGAACTATAAAAGATGGAAGGAAATCTGCATTGCTATTACTGCAACTTCAAGCAAGGTCACCCTCAATAAAGCGATTCCCCTTACCAATCACGACTAAACACAGAAGGAAATGAGAGACACACTCACATCAACAGTAGCTTCTTCAGGAGTGTACCTACAAACCATCCGACAGGCTACAATTCTTTTAATGACGTTGTGCAATTACCATGTCACTTCTGCTTATGCTTGCTGTAATGAGGGAAGACAGGCCATTTTCCACAGCCAAACACACACACACACACACACACACGCACACACACACACACACACACACACTCATAACATTATCGCAGAAGGACCAGTAAAGACGGAAATATGTTTAGTTTGAAGGGCAAAAAAAAATTGATTTGTTTGAAGTGAGTGTACGTTTCATGTAAACTTTTTCATATTTCTTTGCCATTTCTTGACTTCATGAGAAGTAAGTACCTTCCAGGGCTCGACAATAAGGACTGCCCGATGGCCCGGAGCCAGCGTGCAAGACACTCGGGACAGTATACATGATGGTCACTGGCCCGGTTGGGCCAGTGCTGCCTTGTTATTAAAGTGAAATTTGGCTGAGACTGTTTATCAGTTGCGTGCAAATACAGGGTGATTTAACACCCAGACGTTTGTTTGGGAACCTGTCTCGTTTGCCCAGTAAGCGCGGTTCGTCTAGCTCTAGCATTTGTGAATCCCGCAATAGCGCTCGGTTTCGCGGCAAATCAATTGGTCCGAGATCGCCTGTGTTAGGATGATTGTTGCAGTACGGACGGTGTTGTGTGTAACACAAGTTGTTGATGTTCTCCAATGCATGCAGCCGGAGAGTACTGATCAAATGTGTTGTGTCAATAAAGAAAGTTACGCAACTATAACAGCGTTAACCGTCCATTCTATTTGGGAATAAAGGATAGAATGAAACATCTTTGATGAGGTGATCTCGGCTCGATTGAAACGACCTAGAGTGGTTCGGTTTTACGAACAAAACAATCCAACGAACTGACGAAGCAGGCCATATCACAGTGTATTATGGTTGTGTAATAGCCTTGTGAAGAGGGATTTATGAGTAGCGCGGGATATCATTCTTACCAGTAAATGTGCATTTCGTGTTGAATATGAAAGTGAAAGCATGCTAAAATATTACCGAGCGCTGTTTACCTGTTTGGAAAATTGAGCTAAATTACCATCTGATCGTATTCATATTATAATCTTATAATATTTTGTATTAGGCCTGTTGTTTTGTTCATTTCTGCACTGACACCTTGAAAGAAAATCAACATTGATCATTGATATATATATATATATATATACACACACACACACACACACACACACACAAATCAAAGGCCATAGTTGATTAAAACGTAGACTAATCAAGCAAGAACAAGAAGTGAAATGCATTTTAAAACTAGGTTTACAAATAAAAGAACAATAAAAATATTGACTTTGGTATAGACTGATGTAATGAGCCCATTTCTAAAACTAGGCATTTTGAAGAGTTTTAAACAAATGAAAAACATAAAATTGTTATAGTTTTCAACTAAACCACACACTAAACAATTCACTTTAATCTAATCAGTTTTGTATTTAAATTAAATCTATTTATTAATTTAAATATATATCTTCTGTAAGGTAAAGGTTCCATTCATGAAACTCACCTCAGTCACTGTCATGTGTTGTCATAACTCTAATATTAATTTAAATACATTTAAGTTAATATATGCACATTTCAGAAGGGGTGCAATTTACGGCAGGGTGCGTTTCTTGGCACAACACCGCTTCATCTGTTATTTCTCTCTATAAGTTAAGTCTACAATGAATAATTCTAGCCAATGTTTTTAAACAGATTGATTAATTCAATAGAATAAATAAATGAATTAAAAGCGTATGTATACAATTATGTCTCTTTTTTGACACATTAATAAAAATATGTGGCTAAGAAACAGCTATTAACTACTTTTTTTTGGTGGGGCCAGTGAAAATTTTGGCAGGGCAAGTAAAAATCTGAACCACTGGCCCGATCGGGCCAGTAGAAAAAATCCTTAGCGTTGAACCCTGCCTTCTATTCTCAAATTATATAAAATCTGATTATGTATTGGTGTAATACTTTTATTTTTAGGGAATTTCTTCGTCTTCGTCTTCTTTTTCTTCTTCATATGGAGTTAACTTGTTAATAAAGGTTCAATGGCGGAACCACGCCTCACTTTGTCTCCTTAATCAATCACCTACTCCCTTAAACTTATTTAAAGGGCACATATTTAACCCCTTTTTTATATTTAATATAAGTCTTTTGTGTCAGCAGAATTTGTCTGTAAAGTTTCATCAGATTATTAATTATAGCTGTCTAAAGTCTTTGTATAACAGCTTTTTGCTGTTTTTGGAACTGGGCCTTTAAGGATAGTCCTCCCCGTCTACCATTCCCACGTGCCCTTCAGCGTGCCTCAATCTCCGCCCTCATCAGACAGACAAACGCAACAGGAACAGATGTAAAGGAAGCAGATCTTACTACGTTTGAGAAATACTACAGTAAGAACGTTACCAATGACTGTTTGATGTGTTTGTTGAGGAGTTGCAACGATGAGTCTCACACAATGTAGTTACAAAGTTCAAGCACGCACGCACACGCACACACACACACACACGCACACACGCACACACAAACACACACACACACACACAGGGACGTGCAGAGAAGGGGCAGAGGCTCAAATGGAAAAAGAGCACTTTTTATTAAATAATAATAATTGTACTTTAATAAATAAAATATATTAAAGGATATTTCACCCTAAATTCACCATATACTCACTCTTAAAAGGACAGTTCATTCAAAACTGAAAATTCTGTCATTTAATCATCTTGTACTTGTTCCAAACCTGTTTGACTTTTTTCTTATGTTGAACAAAGTAATATTTTAAAGAAAGCAGGAAACCTGTAACCATTGACTTCCATTGTATTTGTTTTTCCTGCTCTGGAAGTCAATGATTTCAGGTTTACAGCTTTCTTTAAAATATCTGCTTTAATCTGTAATTCTTTAGTGTTCAACAAAATAAAGAAACAAAGATGTGGAACCACTTGAGGTTGAGTAAATGTTCATTTTGGGGTGAACTATCCCTCTTTAATCTATTATTTTTGTTTGAGTTTTTTTTTCTGTTGAACAAAATAATAAAATATTGTGAATAATGTAGGACACTGATATCCCCTGACCTCCATAGCTAGCCTATATGTATATGTTTTTATAGCTTCAATTAACATGATATATTCTTAATAAATGACTGCAAAAACAAGAGGGGAATATTTTCACTATCCAGCTGTCATTTCTCCATTACATTAGCCTCGGCTAATAGCCTGTATGCCTGTGATATTGCCCGGGCTAAACTTTAGCTAACTTAGGCCCCGTTTACACTAGTGCGTTTTCGTTTTAAAACGCATAAGTTTTGCTACGGTAACGCCATCCGTCCATACTACGCCGGAGTTTTCGAGGTGCGAAAACGGAGCGTTTTAGAAACGCTGGAGAGAGCGTTTCCATTCTAAAACGCTGCAGCTGCGTCTCAGTGTGGACGTGGGAAAACGCAGACTTTCGAAAACAGAGGCGTGGCTGCTGAGATTCGCTACGTGATTGGGGCTTTGGGTCATTGCGTATCCTTCCCTTATTCGTCAAGCGCACGTGGCTATAACGTCACCGGCAGACAGCAGACCAGTCTTCACTGTAAACGCTGTATTTTCGATAGCCATGGATGTTTTATATTCATTTGTTACTTTAAGTAACAACTCAACCTCGTTGTCTGTCCTCAAAAAGATCTCTCTTGCTTTCTTTACCATCGCGTTCATCGTTCAACCAGCGTTTGTTGACTAACAATAACCGAATGCCGAGCGAGACGCGTGCTTCCTGTTTATACTTGACCGCGCATGCTCAGAGTGCGCCAATGGTCACGTGATATACGTTTCTGGTGGAGTAGTGAAGACGGAGATCTCTTGAAACGCTGGGTGAAAACGCGAGTGTGGACGCGGATCGTTTTCTTGCTAAAACGCCGTTTTAAAACTAAAACGGACTAGTGTAAACGGGGCCTTATTACATGGAGGATGTTAGCAAGACAAAATTCCCTTTTTGCATTTGAACTTTTGGATAAATAGCTGACGTTGAATTTGAGTCTCAGGTAGTCTATTGTTAACCGTTACTCACCTCCATACACTATAAATGAATGACAGATGAATTTACACCAGCGGTTCTGTCGATTATAGCGTGCTGCCGTTACGGAGGTCAGCTAGTAACACCTGTTTTATGCACACTCCGTCTGCAGTGTGTGTATGGGCCAGACTTGAAGCTATGGCCCAGATGCAGTCCGTGTGTCGTGCGGATGCAGGCGTTGAGAGACGTTTCTTCCCTGACCCCTTACTTTTGAAGGCAGATTAATAATGTAAATAGCTCCCTCATTAGGGCGTTCGCCTTACAAGTGATTTCACTTTTCAAATCGTTGGGTTGAGGCTCGCTTGGAGCGGGTAGACTAAAACCAACATATACTTTAATTTTTTTTTTTAAATTGTTTGACAGGGAAAGTTGTCCTCAAATAGAACACGCATTAATTTATCCACATATATTACATTATTATTAGTATTTAAAAATAATTATTATCCCCAGGAAAAAGGGGTTGCTTTGCGCACGTCCTGTCTTGTTGATATGATTATATGTGTTACTACGGAGACATGTTAATACGCAGCTGTCAATCAATTCGGTGGGCGGGGGGACCGCACTCCTACATCAAGTTGCGGTCGGTCTCAAAACCGCTCCAATTGGTCCACCGTTTTTATGCTGTTAAATTGAAAATAAAGGACTGGGTGTGTTTATATCACCCCAATATGAAGATCTATACACTATACCTACACAAATGTCTGTCCAAACAGCTTAAAAAGTAGATTTGTTTAGGTGCCCTTTAGACCATCCCAGCAAACATTGGTCGGACGGTGACGTGCTCTCCCCGGCCAAAAGGGGTCACAACAGGACGCCACTAATGGTGTACTGTTGGTCTGAATGTGACGTGCTCTCCCCAGCCAAAATTGGTCGCGCCAGGATGGCTCAAATGCACAACATGTCCTAAATGCATCAATATACATTTGTATACATTTGTACATGTCTATATTTGATTGGGGTTGCGTGTATTTACAATTTTATGTACATGTAGTTCAGTATATACCCTGTCTGTCACGACCGGGTCTTGAACCCGGGTCTGTGGTGTGAAGACTGGAGACTTAACCACTGAGCCACAGGGGCAGTTGTGTTGGACCCAAACGAAAACACTCCAAGTGGGAATCCAGAAAACTTGTATTTATTAAAAAAAAAAGATCAACTTAGGTTCTTCTCAAAAATGAGGTAGCAAAAGACAACTTAGGTTCTTCTCAGAATGAGGTATATAAAATATTTTAACAGTACAATAAACATACAAAGAAAAACTCCACGAGGGGAGAAAACAAAAGACAATAAAGCATCAAGCAAGCAACAGGGAAAATAAAACTGTCTTACTAGACGTAGCTCAGGAGATCAAGGGAACACAAGGCAAGCTCACCAGGACTGACTCAAAAACCGAGTGAGGAACAGAGAAAAAGTGACAACTTAAATACACAGGCTGGAACGAGTCACAGGTGATCAAAATAAAGTAAACAAGAGCACACGAGGAAGAACTAAGGCAGTGGGGAAACACAGGGACCTCTAGGGGAATGGAGACAAAGTGCAGGATGGTGACACTGTCGTGATTAGGTCCACAAGTGACATCATTTGCACGTGCATTTATAGTCCATCATTACCCTCGCTAAAATTATGAAATATACTAAAGTATTGCGCATACATCTGAGTATATACTGCAGAAGTTAATTTATATACATGCCCCAAGTGAGTTATAAGAGGTTGTGAACAGACTTTAGGCATCTAGACCCATTAAAAACAGATATATCTTTATGAAATACATCTCTTTTATTTACATCTCGTCAACAAATTACATTTATAAAATGGCCTGTCCGGTTAAGTGATTAAGTCACTGTTTCTAAAATCATAATGTGATTTTATTATTACTCCTTTATTTTGCCCCAAACACTAACAAATCTCGCGATAGGACTGACGTTATCTCGCGAGATCCTACCTAGAGCGTTGTTTTCAAATTTCCTGTTTTATCCAGCATCACGCGAGGAAACGAGGACGTGGTGGAAATTTGGACTATTATTACAAATCTGCTACAATGTAAGTACAGTTTATGTTACTTTATTGATATATTAATACAATATTTCATACTACTGCAAGAATATGGTGCAGTTTATCAGGGTTGCACCTGTGACATGCATGAGATATTACTGGAAAATTCTCTATTTAAAGTCTTATTGTATATTATAAGTTAATAGCTAATAAAATATAATTGTTTTCTAACTAACAATATAGAAACTGTAATAAATATACATGTTCCCCACTGTTGATTTTAACAGAATAACTCAAATTTACTAATTAGACCTTTTTGTAAAGTGTTACCAGCTGTAATTTATGATCCATTTGCAATAAAAAAATTTAACATTTGTATAAAATATAAAAATACACAAAGTAGTTTTTATACCTGTGCTGAATATTGTGATATTATTACTGCATATCCTGATAAAAGCTTTGTAAATAATTGCAACTAGAAAAGTTCATGTCATCATAAGACTGACGTTAGCTGCTGCTCTGTTACAGTAATTGTCAATGTGGAATCCAGCAGGTCTGCGTGTTCTGTTAAGAGACTAGATTCTGAGAGGGAGATGCATCAAAGCTGTTGAAAAGAATTGGATCTGCGTAAGTTTGAAATGTGACCAAATGTGTGTCTCTGTCTGTCAAGAGGGATCGCTCTGACTTTGATTTGGTGTCACATTTAGGTTCAGCAACTGTCCAGAGTTGGTGGATGTTCTCTCTGAGCCCGAGTAGAAATGTCATGAACAGGTACATATTTATCTTGCATAGTTTGTGTTTATTTCTGCAAAATATTTCAGGAAAATATAATTTACTACCCCAACAATTAACCCAGTTTTTGAAATTATTTAAATTCTGGATTTGATCTGTTTTGCATCATTGTATATCTCCCCATAGACATGACTGTTTTAATGTTCAGATGTTTTACAATGTTTGTACAGACTCAGGCAGTCAGCCAGACTGAAAATAATCAATTAAATTATAATTTCAGTGTGAGCCATGAATGACAGTCTTTGCTTGTCACAAAACTGTGGATATGGGTAAATATGTAGATATGGACACTTGTATTATTGTGTGGTAGGGAGTGTGAACCCACCCTGTCTCCCACTATTTTCTTACTTCCCATTCACGATCCTATAACCCTCTTCCCTCCTACATGTAGGTTAAAACAGGGGGTCCAATCGCTCTGCCAAAATATCACAAGAGACAGTTCCCCCACTCTGAGTGTCTGGGCATAGTAGAACACCTGATCAACCGACCCGCCTATTCACCAGTCATCCTCTTACTCCCCTTCCCCTTCATCTCACTGTTCTCTTACTATCCATACATCCCTACAGTAAAGTCTAGCTCAGAGTGTGGGGTGGTCCTGGTGAAAACGAATTGCATTTTTGAGGGCCTAAACATGCCCAAAAACTCACGAAACTTTGCACATGCCCCAGAAGTGGCAAACATGTATGTTTGTTATAGGTTTCATAAGTGGGTGTGGCAAATTGGCTCAACAGCGCCACCTATGCACTTTTGACGGACTAACCCCAAACTACGTTTCACGCACACGTACAAAAATTGGCAACAAATCTGCCTCAAAATCCAAACATTTGGTAAGAGTCCTGACCTGAATACGATTACATGCTAATATCCAGTTACAGTCATAGCACCACCTGCTGGCAACAGGAAATTACATGTTTTACACTGTAACAAACTCCTTCTAGAAATTTTATCATACTGCATCCAAGTTTTGTCTGTTAAATTCAAAGTATATGTATGTATGTACATATACTACTAAATTTATAAAAAATATATATATTTTTATTTTATTTTGTTTTATTTTATTTTATTTTATTTTTAGCCATTCAAATGGTGACTTGTTCATTTTTTTTTGCCTGGGGTAGGAATAATTTTTGTTGAATTTAAATGAATAACATTAAGAGTTACGTTACATTGAGATATGAAAAATGGGTGTGGTTTGAACTGGTTATTCCTGTCTTCGTGCTCTCATGTCTCTGATGACATTTGTACTGTGAAACAGAGGTCTGAATCACTGGCCTGAAGCCTTCAGCGTGAAAAGACAAAAATCAATAGAGTATGTGAGGGAAAGCAAAAAGATGTAACAATAGAGCTAGAAAAGTGCAAGTCTGGCTGAAGTATTTTATTATGGTTTGTGTCTGACAAGTGTGTACAGTCACATAACAACTGTTGTATTAGGTTAAATTTTGGTTGCAATAGAGTATATACAGAAACTACTTTAATTAATAAATGACTAAAAATAAAAGTTAATAAATAATATAAATCATATATATAAAAGAAACTCAGACTGATGTTATTTAAAAACAATACACACAATCACTTTTTTGTGTGGGACACCATTATTTTAGAAATTGTGTTTGCTACTAGCACTGTCTGTTGCTATTTTTACAGCAACTTACAGTAGAAATCAAACTACAGATACAATGCCACAAGAAGTTATCCTGGCAGGATGTAAACATGCCTACACTTGTCACTATACAAATCAGTTGCTGCATCGGTCACAACTAAATAACACTGTACACTTTACAAATCGACATTATCGTTGTTGTAATTTCACTAGAAAATATAGTGGCCAATCAAGCTATTTATTAATATTAATTATCCCATGTAGATCAGAATGTGTGTTATGATCCTATTGGCCTGTTTAACACCAGAATTTTAAAGGCTTGATCTACAGTGTATTTTTAAGGCTTGGTTGTGTTTATAAGACACATTTTTCATATATCCTACTTTGATTATATACAGCTACTCAGCTAACATGAAAAGCACTGTCATATTTCCTAGTTCCTCCTTAAGGGGCTCTGATTGGTCAGCTAACATAATGTGCTGTGATTCGTGGATTGGCTCCACATCATCAGGAAGCGCCTTCAAGTATGCACTTTTGCAATGTGTAAACGCTGTCAGTCAGAGAAGCTGTTAGCTATGGAATAAAATCGCTGTCATAAATACTTAATAAGTAAATAAAATTCACACATCTGTACTTATAAAAACATAATGGAAAATGGAACGTACTCGTAATTTTACAAAAATCTTACCTTAGACAGTGGGAGCTCGAGTGCCCTATCATTTGCCCTGCTAGCTCCTTCAGTCAGCAATCAGGATCTCATCAAGCAAAGCATGCTATTTACGATCGATGGCTCTCGCTTGTTTATTAATGCCTGTGACAGCGGGTGACATAATTTTGACAGTGAAGTGTCTCTCTTTGATTCGTACTCGTAATCAGGTTTTTTGTGTCCATGGTGAAACTGTATTTGTGTTTGTAAAGTACACCCACCGGAAATTTATAAGTCGTATACAAACAGACAAAGAAATGTCGTACCTGTCTCTGTTCTAATCATAGATTTTGGAATTGTACCCTTGTAAAATTACGAGTACGTTTTGTTTTCCTTTACATTTTTATAATTACAGATATGTGAATTATATTTACACACAAAATATTTATGACAGCGATTTTATTCCATTTTAGCCACAGCAGTTTGTGCTTGAATTTGACAGAAACTGAAGAGGACACAGCTGAACCTTATGCCTGCTCTCTAAAATAACATGACAAGTGTATTTCACATATATTCGGAATAGGCATGAGTAATTTATATGAAACTTCACATATCTTTTATGAGTTCATGATCTGAGAACGCAGGGAAAGTGTCTGCATAGAGAGACACTGCAGCACTGCTGAAGATTGTGGGGGTTTACATGGGTTTGACTGATAAATATGAATTTGTAGCTAAATTGTTAGCGGTTCCAAACAGCATTTCCTGTTGTTTACATCCTTGTTTACAGACCGTTTAAGTACGTTTACATACGTACTACAACATACCGTTAATGCTACAAGCTGTGCATGTAATAGATCAATAAAAAAAAAAAAAAACACTTACAGTTTGTGGCTCACAGTCCACAGCTTCGTCGGTTTGAGGAGTTTTAGCCAAATCCAGCATTGAACTGGGAGAGATTCTAGAAGCTGTCCTTTGTCAAATGCTAGCTATATATCTTTTTTTTTATTTCATTTTTAGCACTTCTCTCTTTGTGTCATGTCCTTTGCCCAAATACAGAAACAGAACGAGCTCTGTGTGGCATTTTAGTTTTATCCGCTATAACATTACAGCGCCTCTGGCCACGCCCCGTTGCTGCACACTCTGTATGCATGTGGTTGATGCGTGTAACCGGAAGCCCCTGTGATCTCACTAGCTTGGATGTATTTTTTGTAGTCCCCAAATTTCATTCGATGTAGGCTTTGTTAAGCTAACTTTGTAAATGCCAGTGTCTCTCTTTGCATTTAACTTTGAGCATCTTACATTCAGAGATGTTGTTTATGTTCACACAGCTACATTACACATCAACTAAAGTTTAAATTATCATATCGTAGAGGACCACCCCTTTAAAATATCTGGATTGACACGAGAATTAGTAAACAATGTATTACCATGTATCTAACTCTTTTTATTCAGCTCTGCCTAAGTACTGTATATCCAAATTTACATACTATGGCACCATAAATGATCTCAGTGCATGGTCTAAAGCGCACGGTGTTAAATCAACTTTTGCTAGTTTAACAAAAAGGAAAACATGCCAAAATCTGTCTCATCTTCTAAACTAAAATCTGACTAAAATCTGCCTCATCTTCCATTCTCTTTAAGAGCCAGATGTGCTTATGCTATTGCAGATTCACTAGTATTAAAGGGGACCTATTATACCCCTTTTAACAAGATGTAAAATAAATCTCTGATGTCCCTATAGTGTGTATGTAAAGTTTCAGCACAAAATGCTACACAAATTATTTTTTATAACTCTTTGATACTGCCCGTTTTAGGCATTGATCCAAAATTGTGTGATTTTGGTGAATTTCGCTTTAAATTTAAATGAGATTGTGCTCTTTTCAAAAAGAGGGAGGAGCTGCACCATAACACAAACACATGCACATCACCATAGCGACAGGTTCAAAACAGGATTGACATTAACTCTGTAAAAAACTGAAAATGTCAAAAGAAGCGTCTCAGAAGAAGGTCCTCATAGTTGCTTACATTATCTTCAAGTGAAAACTCTAATGGCGGATGGCTGCTGCTCACTCAGGGCTGTTCATGCTAATGAGGGAGACATTGTCACTAATGGGTGTGGTTTTCCCCCTTTGGTGACACAAAGGCAGAATGTCAATCAAAGTGTTTCTCCAAAAAATTGAGGTAATCATATAGAGGCTGGCTGTTTCACACACTTTTGCCAAACAACTGAAGCAAACCCCATATAAAAGTATACAGTATTGTTCATAATAGGTCCCCTTTACCATGATGAAATTTGCAAGCGGAAAGACAGAACGCTTCTACGGAGAAGAAATGGTCTAAAAGCCTCAAAGGAATCCTGGTTAAAGTGGAGAGAACAAAGATGCAGTTCTTTAGGAAGTTTTATTAATCCACAGGGATTAATTAATCCAATTATGTTCCTCTTTTCTTATTGCTGTAAAAGCAGTAAAAAAACTGCATCGCCTGCGACCCCCAAAATAGAAATGCCAGTGATTCGCGCCCCCC
>CAIGQQ010014769.1:671373-685753 GCA_903798035.1 Danio albolineatus
CCTACTATGGAAATCAGTGGTTTCAGGTTTTCGGCTTTTCTTTTTAAATATCTTCAGTAACACTTTATTTGATGTTCAATTTGAGTATTAGTAGACTGTCTGCTTAATATTTGTTGATACTGACATTTAACAGTCTCTCAACAGACATTTAACTGACTATAAGAAACTTTGAAATACATGTCAACTTACACTAACCCTAATCCCAACCTAACAGTCTACTCATGATCTAATGAGAATTAGTTGGCATGTAGATGCAATGTAACCTAAATTCAACTAACGGACCGTCAAAATAAAGTGTGACCATGTCTTCTTTAGTGTTGAACAGAATATAGAAACTTCCTCAAGATTTTGCCACACATCATGGCAGTATGATTTACAGAAAATGACATCTCAGAATATAATTGGATTACATATAAAAAACTAAATATGTAAACGAACTGTAATATCAGCAGTAAATTTCAAGGTCACTTGTTAGCTCTATTTGAAGTTAGCACATAGTTCAAACTCCAAATATTCTGAAAAACTATACAAAATTAAATGTATTATTTAGATTAAAAGCATGTTTTTCACAAAGATTTCTGTTAATCTGTCAGTTGATGGTAAATGCCGGATTTTCCCATTTGGATTGACTTTGCAAAATGGTGAACCATTCTAGAGTGAAGAATCAAACCCTCCAACAGCAGTTTTTTCCACGTGAAGGCAAAAGTGGTTACCGTTTAAGCCATAGCAAGAGAAATCATTTATCCCAAATCTGTTTGTGGAATATAACATTTTTTGTCATTAACTCAATCAAGTCTACCAATGAAACCGATCGTCCATGAAAGAAAAGTGCATGAGAGGAAATGACATATGATGAATCAAGTCCGAATTAAGAGAATGTGGACTATGAACCCAGTCTGCAGTGATTCACTCTTATGAAAAGAAAGAACCAAAAGGCTAGGCTAACAGTACAAGGCATGTTGTGTCAACAGAGAACTGGTCCTAAGTTCAATTTAGTAATGAAAGCAAGTTCAATTCACTTGGGTCCAAGAGAAAATAAATAAATAAATAAGTTCAATGTCAAAGTGGAAGGTCTGTCTTGGTTTGAGTGATATTTTCTGCAACAGGTCTCTTATACAGCTGTACGACAAAAAAAAGAATGCAGACATTTATCAGACGCTCCTTCTGCAACACGTGGTTCCTTCTTTGTGTTCACTGCACAATCAGACATAAATTTAAATTTAGGGTAATGAATCCTATTACATCACAAATTAGGTAAACAGTTCCTTGAAGCTGAAAATAATAAACAAATAAAAATGGCCAGCCCAGAGTCCTGAACTAAACCTGATTGAGAACCTCAAAAAAAATATTTGCAGCAAAGTTTTGAATAGGAACCCAGTATCCACCAAACTGTAGAAGAGACTGAAAGAAATGTGAACCAATCACACCAGAGCAGTGTGAGAAACTAGTGAAACTGGCTGCAGATGTTTCAAAATGGGCTTATACACATCATACTTATTGACATTTTAGTTATAATACTAAAAAAAAAAAGAATTCAATATAAATATAATTCTCTAATTCTTCACAAAATGAAAGTTTTTATTTGAAGCGTCTTAGCAATTTTTTAAAAACACTTCTTTAGCTTTGTCATTGGAATTTTGAATGATGAAGATTACATTACTTTTGAAGAAAACGTGTTTTAAATTGTTCTCAAATTTCCATCTTTACTGTATGTACATAACGGATTTGAATTTGCTGGAACTATGCTAGCAAGAATTTTAGTTTTGTAAAACATTAGGCCAAACTCCCCTAGAAATAACATTGTTGTTAGCTTGAAACACTGCCAAAAACAAAGTCAACTGAAGTCAATTGTATACTGAATTTACCACGCACAAGCAAAACACTATTGTGAATATCTGAGTATCTGGAATAGCTTAGAAACATGCTAATGAAGGATTTTTGGGATCAATAATGCATCCAGTCCACTGTGTGCTTCACATAGAAATGTATTTTCATGCATAGATTATCAAGTGCTAGCTTAGCAGCCTGCTAATTGCACTCTCTATTGGAATCTGTTGTAGGTTTATTGTGAAGAACAACAAAGCTCGTTCTCCAAGAATTCAGTTAACAACCATGTTTCATTCCAGTTAAGATGCTGTTTTAAGCCCAATGTGGACAAGACATTGAGTCACAATTTCTTTTCAGCCGATGTGTCATTTTCCAGTTTGGATTGTGTTTACTACAGAGGTAGGAGTGAGTGTGTTCTGCATGTGGTAATAAAAAATAACTGATTTAGGAAGTTTGATCAAAAATATTTTGAAATTTTTAAGACACTTTGCATACATTTTAAAAGCTCGCCAGGTTTTAACTGGTAACATTTTGGCAACATTTTAACATAAAGCATATTTATTAAACACTGATTGTAAAAAACGTATCCTGAATGAACTAAAACATCATTCATATACTGAATAAAAATGCTAACCAAGAAGGTGGCGCCTATAGAACAGGTATAATGGTGTTGCCCTGGTTACTGTAGTAAACAAAGCAGCATGATGTAAAATCTAGCAGGATTTTATTGATTTCATAAACTACACAACATCCCAATATCTGCAGATTAAATTCTGACAAACTTTAGCATACAACTGCACAAAGATTATACAAATTGAATACATTTTAAATGGCATTCAAGACTTTTAAAGGGCCTTAAATTTCTCTAAATTTATTTATCAACTGTTAATACTTCTTTTAGAACCTGTGGACACCCTGTTATAATAAATTATTATTTTGTGTATACGTCTGTCCAAACACGCACCTAAAGCTCACTGTCGACTTTCGATCCACTTCAAATTGCATGTACAGAATCCGTTGAGAAAACAGTGTCTTTTTGGCACTATGTAGTGCGTCTGACAGTCACACCGCTACATGAACTGACTGTTTTGAGGACTGCATAAGAGGGGCAACAGCGCCTGTAATGGAAAGGAAGTGAATCCCGCCATTTTTGTATTTATTTCAAAGTGTTTTCATGCTTAAATAAAATGAAAGAACAAAACAGATTCACATTTAAGAGCAAGGGCCATCCCCTGGTGGTCTGGCGGTATGGGTTGCATGGATCAGTTCTTTAATATTTATTGCCACCCTTCATAGAAAGATAAAAAATACTGAAGAAATACAGGGAAATAAACCTTTACGGGATGATAGCGGGATAGAATTCTAAAATATGGGAGAATCCCCTGAAAAAGAAGAGGGTTGACAGGTATGAAACTGATATTAAAGTAGTCTTAACAATTGACATGATTTGGCTCTTCTTGTTGATTTTATTTATTTATTTATTTTTTGCAGGGTAGCAAGCAAATCTAGATGAATTGGTCACACTTTATTTAGATGGTGCGTTTGTTGAATTTAAGTTACATTGTAACTAATTCTCATTAGATTATAAGTAGACTGTTAGGTTGGGGTTAGGGTTGGGGATAAGGGTAGGGTTAGTGTAAGTTCACATGTACTTGCAAAGTTTCTTATAGTCAGTTAAATGTCTGTTAAATTTCAGTATCAACAGAGATTATGTAGACAGTCTACTAATACTCAAATAGATCATCATAATAAAGTGTTACCGATTAATTATTGGTGTGCATAAAGCTGAATACGGGCACGCTAAAGATTGTACAGCAGTTCAGGTGAAACAAAACACACAAGAAAATGCGTTTAAAAAAAAAAAAAATCAGCAATCACAGACATTTGTATATGAATGGGATTCGATATTTTATGCGCATTTTCAAAATTTGTGCACATCATGACATTTCCATCAACCATTTTTTTTATGCATATATCCAATGCTAATAAAAATAGGTGAATGGAAACGTTGGGCTACTTATTAGAATTATGGAAATTAACGGCCAGACAATTTTAAATTGGACGAACATTTTTCAGTATTATGCCTCACCCAGAATATAAAAATACATATAATTGCATTTAGATCCTTTACTTTAATCATTACTATTGGAATGTGAAGAGACTTTCAACCAGCACAACATGCAATGTTTTTAAAAGACAATCACCTACTGCACCTTTACAGTAAAAGTAAAGATCACACTTTATTTTGACGGTCCGTTTGTTAAATTAAGTTACATAGCATGTACATGCCAACTAATTTTCATTAGATTATAAGTAGACTGTTAGGTTGGGGTTGGGGTTAGTGTAAATTGACATATACTTGCAAAGTTTCTTATAGTCAGTTAAATGTCTGTTGAATGTTTGTATCAAAAGATACTAAGCAGACAGTCTACTAATACTGAAATGGATATTCGAAATAAAGTGTTACCGATTAATTATTGGTGTGCATAAAGCTGAAAACTGGCACGCTAAAGATTGTACAGCAGTGCAGGTGAAACAAAACTGTTACGTGGGTCTGTGTTTTATTTATTTATTTTTTGCGGTTGTGTGCTCATGAGTAGGTGGAGTTCTAGTGGCTTGTCCACGATTGAATGGAGCCGGTGACGTCACTGGGGCTTCCCTGTATAAAAGGCGGACAGCAATGGCGGCTCAGTCTCTCTCTCTCTCTCTCATCGTGGCTCTCGGTCTCATCTTGGGGCTCTCTCTTCTTGCTCGGGCTGGCTGGCGGCTTTGCCCATGCCGGGATCGACCCGACGGTCGAATTTAGTAATAGCGAAGGAAAGCAGTGGCTCGGAAGACTCACCTGTTTTTTATTCCTTTTGCGGGAGTTGTAGGTAAGATCTGTCCATTTAAAAAGCAGTTATAGTCAGGGGACTGTTTTGTTAGCTACCCTACCTGTTTACATGCTTTTCATTTGTTTTGCTGCTTGACCTTTTGATGTAATTAAACTTATTGACGGGACGTCAATTCATGCACTTAAAACGTCTCTGACTTTATATGTTCGGCTCAAACTTTGATGTTGTGATATACGAGCCAGTTTTGGGTTTTGGGCCTTAACATATTTGGGGGCTCGTCCTTTTGAACCATATTTTTGACTTGTATACGGTTGTTTTGCTTGGCTTTGTTTGATCGTTTGATCTGCCTGCAGAACTTTGTTACTTTGTAACTTTGACAAGTCAGACGTTTTGAATATAGTGACTACTTTTGTGCTTGCTTTTTACCTGTATGCCTGTCTAAAAATGTTTAATCTAACCGAGTTAACAGCGAATCCTAAACAAGCTGAATTATTTAAGGTAAGCAGAGCTGATCTTATGAAAGTCGCAGCTCATTACAATGTCAGCTTTAGAATTACTATGTCTAAACGTGAACTTCAGATATTGTTAGTGGATTCATTGTTTAAGCAAGGTGTTTTTGGTGAGGAAGAAAAATTTGAAGAGTATCCAGAATCTACTGAAGTTGTTTCTGATGAGCTTATGTTACAGGTCAGGAGACTGGAGTTAAAAGCAGAGGAGCACGAAAGAGTCTTGTTGAAAGAAAGAGAGGAATGGGAGCGCGAGAAAGAAATGAGGACAGAACGTGAGAAACATGAATTGGAGTTGAAGAAACTTGAGATGGAACAGGTTTATCGTCTGAAAGAGCTGGAGTTGAGAGCACGTGAAAAAGGTATAGCAGTTGTTTCCGAGTTTGACGTAAGTCGCAATATTAAAATTGTTCCGCCTTTTCGAGAGCAGGAGGTAGATACGTTTTTCGCTTTGTTTAAACGTGTTGCTGCTAATTTGAAATGGCCGTAGACATCCTGGCCCATGTTACTGCAATGCGTGTTTGTTGGAAAAGCACAGGAGGCTTACGCTAATTTATCTGTTGAAGATTCTTTAGATTATGAACAGGTAAAGAGTGCTGTTCTTAAAGTTTATGAGTTGGTTCCTGAAGCTTACCGACAAAAATTTCGGAACTATAAAAAAACAGATGCTGAAACTTACATAGAATTCGCTCGTGAAAAAGAGTCAATGTTTGATCGCTGGTGCACTTCTATGAAGGTGAAGACTTTTGAAGAGCTTCGTGAACTTATTCTTTTAGAAGAATTTAAGTACTGTCTTCCAGAACGTGTGGTAACCTATCTCAACGAACAAAAGACTTCTAAATATTCTGCTGCTGCTGTTTTGTCAGACGAGTATGTTCTTACTCATAAGAATGTTTTTAATTCTGCACAAAAATCACCTAATCACACTAATCGTTGGTCTCCAAGGCGTAATTTTAAAATTACTTCGTCCACAGAAAAATTAGTGGAAAGTTCCAAATCCGTTTTTTTGCCAGTTTGTTTCTATTGTAAAAAACGCGGACACATTATTCCTGAGTGCAATGTGCTCAAAAAGAAAAAGAGTGTCCCAAAACCAGTCAGTTTGATGTCCTCGTCGCAGATAGAAGGACTTGATGATGTGTTTGCTTTAAAAGCTGACACAAATGAAGAACAAGGGTATGTGCCATTTTTTTGGGATGGATTTGTGTCTTTGGTGGGTAATTCTAACAGTCGAAAACCAGTTAAAATGCTTTGTGACACAGGAGCGGCACAAAGTTTTATCCTGGAAGGAGTATTACCTTTATCGAAGCAAAGCTCTATTGGCTTGAATGTTTTAGTGCAGGGTTTTGAGATGGGCTGTGTGAACGTGCCTTTGCACGAGATTGAAATCGACTCCTCTCTTGTTGTTGGCCGCGTCGTTGTCGGTGTGCGACCATGTCTTCCTTTACGAGATGTCACTTTTATTTTAGGGAATGACTTAGCTGGAGGAAAGGTTTTTGCTTGCCCTGAGGTGACTGATGTTCCTCTTCCTTGTACGACCCCTGATGAACTAAAACAGAAATATCCAGAGGTTTTTCCCTCGTGTGCTGTTACTCGCGCTACGGCTCAGAGACAGAAAGAGGAGAATCTTAAGTCGGATGGAGATTGGGATTTAAAATATTTGTTCCAATCTGCTTCAGATTCTTCAGAAGGTAAGCGTTCAAATACTAACAGTTTAGACATCGCTGTTAATGAACATGCTGAGTTTAATCGATTGTCTCTTTCACGCGAGCAACTTATTTGTGAACAGAGGAAAGATGCATCTATGACAACCCTCTTTGAAGCTGTGGTTCCTTTTAAGGAACTTGATCATGTATCTCAAGGATACTTCGTGAATGATGGTGTGTTAATGAGGAAGTGGAGACCATCCACTGCAACTGCTGAAGATGAGTGGCAGATCGTTAAGCAGATAGTAGTGCCTTCCTCTTATCGACCTGAAGTTCTTCGTCTTGCGCATGACAACCCTTTTGCTGGTCATTTAGGGGTTAATAAAACGTATGATCGCATACTTCGACATTTTTTTTGGCCTGGCTTGAAGAGCGATGTTTCAAATCACTGCAGAAGCTGTCACATATGTCAAGTCACTGGTAAGCCGAACCAAAGCATTGTACCAGCACCTTTATGTCCTATTCCAGCCTTTTCTGAACCTTTTGAGCGGGTAATGGTAGATATCGTAGGCCCTTTACCACGTATGAAATCTGGTAATCAATATATGCTCACGATTATGTGCACGTCAATGCGTTTTCCAGAGGCGATCCCTCTGCGCAAAATAACTGCACCTGTTGTTGTGAAGGCATTGGTCAAATTCTTTTCACTGTTTGGTCTTCCGCGAACTGTACAATCGGACCAAGGAACTAATTTTATGTCACGTGTTTTTAAACAGGCACTGAACCAACTGCACATTCAGCACTCTACTTCAAGCTGTTATCACGCTGAAAGTCAAGGAGCACTGGAAAGGTTCCATCAGACATTAAAATCGATGCTGCGCGCTTTTTGTCTAGAGTTCCAAAAAGACTGGGATGATGGTGTGTCAATGGTTTTATTTGCAGCTAGGGAGGTAAAGCAGGACTCGTTAGGGTTCAGTCCAGCTGATCTTATTTTTGCACACTCGTTCCGCGGACCGTTAAAGTTAATTAAAGATCATTGGTCTAATGACTCGAATGCAGAAAATGTTCTTGACTATGTTTCAGAGTTTCGTTCCAAGTTGCACCATGCATGCGAGATAGCCAAGGAGAACATGAAAAAATCTCAGCAGAAAATGAAGAGGCATTTTGACCAGCGTGCTAAACTTCGCAGTTTCGTTCCAGGAGATAAAGTGCTCGTTCTGTTGCCAGTGTCAGGTTCTGCATTGCAGGCTCGTTACTATGGCCCGTATGTAGTAAAAGAAAAGGTGAGTGAACTTGACTACGTGATTGCTACTCCTGACAGTAAGAAAAAAACTCGGCTGTGTCACATTAACATGCTTAAGCCCTACTTTGAACGATCGTCAAATGTGTCCAGCCAGAATGCTGCTGTTTTAACTGTGTTTTCTACAGAAATGCCATTGACTGACGAGGCGCTGTCCGGTGCTGAAATTCATGATCATGTGGCGCTGTCCGGTGCTGAAATTCCTGATCACAGAGCGCTGTCCCTTGAACTGTCCTTTGCATTCCACTGTTGTTGAAGGCGTGTTGTTGGAGGAAGACGTGGAATTTCCTGCTCCTGAGTTAGTGGCGGGAAGACTAAAAAATTCAGAGATTGTCCGAAACCTTAACTCTCATCTTTCCTATTTAACAGTTGCAGAACGATCGGATGTGATTGGTCTTATTGAAAATCATCTTGATTTATTCTCGGACGTACCTACCCGTACGACCTTAATTGAGCATGATATAGATGTGGGTGATTCATTGCCAATAAAGCAGCATGCTTATTGGGTAAGTCCAGAAAAGCGAGAACAGATGCAAAAAGAGGTAAATTTCATGCTTGAAAATAACATCGCTGAACCAAGTTTTAGTTCATGGAGTTCACCCTGTTTGCTCATAAAAAATCAGACAAAACTTTTTGATTTTGCACTGATTTTAGACATGTAAATAATTTAACAAAGCCTGATAGTTATCCGTTACCTCGGATGGAAGATTGCGTGGATCGCGTTGGGAATGCGGTTTTTGTTTCTAAAATTGATCTGCTCCGAGGATATTGGCAGGTTCCGTTGAGTGACCGTGCCAAAGAAATATCCGCGTTCGTTACACCAGATAGTTTCCTAAATTACACCGTAATGGCTTTCGGCCTTCGAAGCGCGCCGGTCACTTTCCAGCGATTAGTAAACCACGTAATTGAAGGCTTGCAGAACATCGAAGCGTATTTGGATGACTTGGTTATTTATAGCACGTCTGGGTCTGAGCATGTAAAACAGCTAGAAACGCTATTCAACCGTCTGTCTAGTGCCAATCTCACAATCAATTTGGCAAAATGTGAATTTGGTCGAGCAACTGTGACTTATCTTGGGAAAGTTGTGGGTGGAGGACAAATTTGACCGGTTGAGTCTAAGGTAGAGGCAATTCATTGTTTTCCAGTGTCCACTACGCGCCGTGAACTTTAGGGATGGTGGGATACTACAGAAATTTTTGTAGGAATTTTTCCGTGGTTGCTTCTCCCTTAACTGACCTCCTGAGTCCAAAAGTACCATTCGAATGGTCTGAGGAATGTCAAGTGAGTTTTGAGAAAATCAAAACCATTTTGATTAGTTCTCCGGTTCTATCTGCGCCTGATTTTTCCACTCCGTTCATCCTTGCTGTTGACGCAAGTGACACTGGTGCAGGAGTTGTCCTCCTCCAGTCAGACATAAATGGAATCGAACATCCTGTCTGTTTTTTCTCGTGGAAATTTTATAAACATCAGCGAGGTTACTCAACCATTGAAAAGGAGGCGCTTGCACTTGTTCTGGCTCTCCAACATTTTGATGTTTATATTGGTTCTGTTTCGTATCCATTAGTTGTTTACACAGATCACAACCCGTTACTTTTCATTAGTCGAATGAAAAACCACAACCAGCGTTTGATTAGATGGAGTTTGTTTTTACAAACGTTTCATTTAGACATTCGTCACATCTGCGGAAAGGATAATGTTATTGCTGACGCCTTGTCCCGTGTCTAGGCTAATGGAATAAATTGTAGTTTGGGTTTCAGGTAAGATGTTTTTTTCTTCTCTACAATTTATTTACTTAAGGTGAAGGGTGTTACGTGTGTCTGTGTTTTATTTATTTATTTTTTGCTGTATGTGTGTGTGCTCATGAGTAGGTGAAGTTCTAGAGGCTTGTCCACGATTGAATGGAGCCGGTGACGTCACTGGGGCTTCCCTGTATAAAAGGCGGACGGCAATGGCGGCTCAGTCTCTCTCTCTCTCATCGTGGCTCTCGGTCTCATCTTGGGGCTCTCTCTTCTTGCTCGGGCTGGCTGGCGGCTTTGCCCATGCCGGGATCGACCCGACGGTCCTTTGATGTTTTGTTGTTTTGTTAACCTTTGATATTTTTTGTAATGTGTTAAGTAGCTTGTTTGTTTTGATACTTTATTGTTTTGTAGCAGGTAGTGGATTATTTTTCTTAGACACGTTTTGTTATTTATTTAGTAATAGCGAAGGAAAGCAGTGGCCCGGGAGACTCACCTGTTTTTTATTCCTTTTGCGGGAGTTGTAGGTAAGATCTGTCCATTTAAAAAGCAGTTATAGTCAGGGGACTGTTTTGTTAGCTACCCTACCTGTTTACATGCTTTTCATTTGTTTTGCTGCTTGACCTTTTGATGTAATTAAACTTATTGACGGGACGTCAATTCATGCACTCAAAACGTCTGTGACTTTATATGTTCGGCTCAAACTTTGATGTTGTGATATACAAGCCAGTTTTGGGTTTTGGGCCGTAACAAAAACACACAAGAAAGTGCATTTAAAAACAAAAATCAGCAATCACAGACATTTGCATTTGAATGGGATTCGATTTCTCATTAGGCCACTGAGTATGCTGACAAACAGATCATTTGCACTGGAATTTTTAGAGTTTGTGTTTGAAAAAAGACAGACATGGCTGATTCAGACAAGATTAGAATGTACTTGTGTGAAACAGAAATTGTTCCCCACTAAAACTAGTCTAGTCTGAATAGGATTTTCCGAACTATAAATCCCATCATACCCTGCATTCACACACCAGGTTCATGTTCACCCACCTTACACTGAAGCTGAATGACATTACCATTAATTACTTGGTACTATAAATACACAAATCAAAACTCAGCAACGAATATGTGTGAATAATGTTGCTGTTATTACAAAATGTTTTCCATTCCCATGTTTTTGACTCTTTGGACTGTTTCTTTCGTTTTTTGATCGTTTGCTGTCTATCTCCAAGAGTATCTGTCTGTGGACTACAAGAGAGGAACGTAACATGAAGGAGGTGTAACCTGTAGTAGAGGCGTAACTTACAGTTATTGAGATCCCATTGAACCACGCAAGATGTCACAACATGATGTTTTTGGCAAGAGAGCAGAAATAATTTCCAGAGAATGTTTTCAGCAAATGTTTTCATGAGTTTTCTCCAAATTTATTCACAACCTATTCATTCGATATATTTTTATATTCATCCATTTAGCAACTCCTCCTTGAACGAAGCAGACAGGTAAGATGGTCACGTGACAAACATCTTGCAACACGTAGATAGATAGAGTAGATAGTTAGGACTCGGAAGACTCTTTGCGTTTGTTATTTTGTTTCATACAGTATATTTAGTTAGTTAGATTAGCTTCTGGGAAGTTAGATATTGTTTGGGTTTTGTTCTTTTCGTTTCTTTAGCGCCGCCCACATCCCTTCTGCCAGCTCTCTTGTTTTTCCCGTCTTTGTGTTGTATATATTGTAAATATTATATTTTTGCCTTACTTTCTTTTTCTTTATTTTTGATTAATTTGTTGTTTTTGTTTACTTTGGCTATTGTAAATCAAGTCACAAATTTTGGTATCTACTTTGGTTGTTTTTTTGTACTTCATTCACTGTTGTTATAAATTTATTTTATTTTTACAAATGTCAAACCCCACTTTGTTTGAGTGCAAAATCAACCTGGTAATTTACAAAGGCCCATAGTAGGCCAACTCCGCGGGACGCGCTGCTCTGGTTAATAAGACATAAATAACAATAATAGTTGGGTTTAGGGTTGGGGAAGGTGTAGACGTTAATAACTGTGAGGGTTTGGGTTCAGGATTGGAGAAGGTGTAGACATTAATAACTATGATGGTTGGGTTTAGGGTTGTGGAAGGTGTAGACGTTAAAAACTGATGGGTACAGCGCCATCTTCCCAACATAGTTTTGACATGTGGGTCTTGATAACTTCAAGTTACACGTCTAATTCAAGTTACACGGCCTTCATGGTATGCCACTGTCTCGCAGTCCGCAGACAGACCCTACTCCCTTTTTCGACCATTTTGCCTGTTTCACAGATTACGCTTTGGTAATCTGTGTTTTTTAGTATTGTGTCTTCACTGCTGTGCATGCTGGCTTCCGACCCTGCCTGTCTGACTACTCTTATAATAAATACAGGGTTTGGATCCTAGCCCTGTCTTCAGGTCTCTTACAACACAACACTTTAGATGTTAGCTGCTCATGTAGACAGCAAGGCAGTTTATTAGCTTTTGAAATGTAGCTTTTGAACCTCTGAATTTGAGGGGGGAATTTCAAAATTTAGAGAAGTTTTTAAATTGTGCTATGTCAGGTGATGATAACATGCAACTATAACACAGAAATGAAACCATTAAAAACATCAACGTGTTACTGTGAACCTTCTAGTATTACACTGCCTGATATTCATCATAGAAACCGGGCTTTGATATCTAATCTGAGGCTAACTATGGGTTTTCTTGATTAAACGAGAAGTAATTAAGACATTATTAGCATGCGCCAGTCATGGATAAGCCTAGTAATTCACAGCACACATCACAAGAGACGAACAAAGAATCCCCAATCTTATGTCAAACATTAACAGCCAGTTTATTATAATAAAAGCTTTCATGTTGTCGAATTTGCTTTTAATCACCTCAAAATCTGTTTAATGCTTCATTCTATTTTCTTGACCCTATTTGTATGTTTTCCTAAGCACCTTTATTTGGTTGTTTTTAGTTTAAAAGATAAAATATATACAGTTGAAGGCCTTCCTAATATATGTTTAACTGAAATATATATATATATATATTAACACATTTGTAAACATAATAGTTTTAATAACCCATTTCTAACTGATTTATTTTATATTTGCCATGATGACAGTACATCATACTAGATATGTTCAATATACTAGTATTCAGCTTAAAGTGACATTTAAAGGCTTAACTAGGCTAATTAGGCAAGTTTGGGTAATTAGGCAAATCATTGTATAACGATGGTTTGTTCTGTAGACAATCGAAAATATATATATATTGCTTAAGGAGGGTAATAATATTGACCTTAAAATGGTTTTAAAAAATTTAAAACGCTTTTATTCTAGCTGAAATAAAACAAATAAGACTTTTTCCAGACGAAAAAATATTATAGAAAGTACTGTGAAAGATCCCTTGCTCTGATAAACATAATTTGGGAATTATTAAAAAAAAAGAAAAACAAAATCAATACTTTTGACTTCAACTGCATATAATAATACAAAAATATATTAAAACTAAAATAAGAAGGACAAGAACAATGTTTCTATTCAGGTTTGGGATCATAGCCTCAATCCCAAGAGTGTACTTTCTCCATCCAGTTCAACGTCAAGGGCAGTAATAGGTGAAAGACTTACACGCGGATACACTGGATGAATAATGCAGAAAAAATCAAATGCTCTTTAGTGACTCACAGCCAGCGGTCAAGGTGAGGTGACTTAGGCGAAGCTACTGTACATTTTCAGCAACCATTATTCAATGTTGCATTATTCTTCAACCTAATATGCTGATTTGGTGATATTTTTAGATGTTTAAACTATTTCTTTTCATTAACACCCTTGACAGACTGTCAGATGTCAGCACCAAATGTTGAGCACTTTTTATAAGACACTTCTGTAATGAAAAAGAAATGTAAAAGAACCAAATTCACCAATAAATCCTTGCTGAATAAAACTTTATTATAATCTGAAACCATACTGACCCTAAACTTTTGAATGGTAGTGTATATATATATATATACAGTATTTATATATGAATGGTTATACAGCCATAGAGTGGCAACAAGGTGTGATGTAAAGTATAATGTATAAAATAACTGGCTGGATGAACATTGTACCACTTATTACATAGCTGTTTGCCTCAAAACTAAGCAATTAGTCAAAACTTTTCCGAGATGTGATAATTTAGTAGCTCTTTAAGTAAATAAATCTTGCAGATATAAAAATGTCTTACACTAGCAACACTATTTACTTATTTATTTATTTATTTATTTATTTATTTATTTATTTATTTATTTATTGTATAATTTATTTATTTATTATTTTTTTATTTTTTTATTTTTTTTATTATATAATTTATTTATTTATTTATTATTTTTCATTATCTTTTCCTTTCGCTTAGTCCCTTTATTTATTGGGGGTAATTGCCAACTTATCCAGCATATTTTATGCTTCCAGCCGCAACCCAGTACTGGGAAAAAAAAAAAAATAATAATAATAATAATAATAATAATAATAATAATAATAATAATAAT
>CAIGQQ010014769.1:691091-706102 GCA_903798035.1 Danio albolineatus
TATGTTTCTAACTACAGCTCTAGAGGTGTAGTTGCAAACATACAAGTTTGCGACACAGTTTGCGAATGTTCATTTGAACGATGGATTTGGGAAACGCCAAATCAACAAAGTTTGTAACGACAGAACTTGCAACCTTAATTAGCTAATGATGGTTTTTGGAAACGCACCTCAGAACGCTTTTGTTAGCCGGTTATTGCAGGACAAAAATACACAACAGGTGGCATAGTCACAGCACATGTTTGCTGAACTGTATGTGCGCTGCCGAAATGCGTTTTAAAAGCTTTGACAGTTGGAAAAGTATTTACAGAGCAAAAACTAACACGCGCTTTCATAGTGGCAGTTATTACTGTCTAAAAATTGTGTTTTAGTTTGCCTATGTTCAAGGGCGTAAATTTCATTTAACAGTAGGGGGGGACAATGAATGTAAAATTTCTCATGAGCAATTTTTTGAGGGGGACACAAATAATACAGTCAAATTGTACTTATAAAGATATGTTGGCACAGTGGAAAAACTTCGATTCTATCATTATTATTGTAGCATGGACACTGCGTCATTATAGTTATTTTCAAAAGTATTTTTCAGGTTCAATGACAAAGCAGATTTTACTTCAAAATTATTTATTGCTTTATCTTGTTAACAGTCCAGCCATCAACAACATACAACACAATTTAAACATGACTGAAACGGTTATTGTGAAAAAGATATATAAAAAAAAAGTATTGTTTTGTAACAAAATCAATTATTTAAAGAATTACAGTATGTAAAATCTCTAAGGGGTTAATTTAACTTGCTTTATTTAACATTATGCCATGACAAGTCGTTACATTGACTTTGGCGTCTTAGTTGCAGCACACTATGCAAAAAAACTATTGTAAACAAGCCTACGTTAACTAGACATGTAATGTTTTAATCGCTAATGTAGCACATTCATGGAAAATTACATCGGTAATCAGCATTTTTGATGCTACTAATTTATGAATGAGTCTGTATCAACTACATTAAAGAGAAATCGCTTTATTTACAGTGAATTACACCATACGTACAGGAGTTAAACAGTGATTTAGCTGCAGCAGCACGGCACCGGTACACCTGGCTCGTCTCGTCTGTGTAGAGTGGGTGAGAACCGCGAAAGCAGGCAGTGGACCAAACCACTGTGAGGAAGGGGAGGGGGAACTCTATTTCTAAATGCACTTTTTTGCGTTTGTTTTTTCAACATACAAAATTATTTTAGATATAGATACATATATTTTTCACGTTGGAGGGTGCAATTTTTATATATATATACATTTTTTGGAGGGGGGGGACAACCCTCGGATGCGGGGGGACACGTCCCCTCTGTCCCCCCCGGGATTTACGCCCCTGCCTATGTTGTTAATTTGATTTTTATATAGGCTACATGCAATGCTAACTTTTTTCCATTTGATGGTTAATTTTAAGGCTCACCCTTCAGGCTGACAGTGTTTACAGTATTCAACATTATTATTTTAAGCTGGTTAAGCTTTGGTTAAATCTCAAAATATTCAATCTTCGGTTTTCTGTGTTCAATTTAATTTTTTTTTAAAATATTTGACTTACTTAATAGTTAAGTCACATGAGCTTGCGTTTCCAGTCTGCCACATTTGCTTGCCTATGAACAGAAGTCTCTGAGTCAAAAAGTGCAGTGTAACCACAGCTTTAGTCTGTCTAATCTGTGTATTTGATGACTAGTCTAGTGTTGGCTTATTGTTAGACATCTATTAGATATATAAATGCACAATTGCTTGATGAGTAACTTAAAAAAGTGAGCGAACCAGTTAATAAAAAAATTGAAGTAGGCTGTAAAAAGTGATTAGTTACTTAAAGTGAGTAAACCAATTGCCTTAAAAGTGACAAGTTGACCACAAAGATAATGTAAGTAAACCCACTGCAACTTGGAACTGTTACGTTGACTTAATTTTTATAATTATGCTAATTGTGCTCACTTTTTAAAGTCAACTAATCCCATTTTACAGTCCCAGACTATTTTAGCACTTCTGTTTTCAAATACGTACTGCAATTATTACATATTTGGTGATTTATTAAGTTTAAAAATCTACAATTATAGCCTGTGTTGAATTTAGAAGACATGCTGGAGTCTGGAAGAGCAGATTTATTTTCCCACACAAAATACAGCACAAATATGGCTATGTTTAATGACTATAGATGTTACAAAAAGGTTCATAAAGTTCATAAAGTTCATAAGTTGTAATTTGTGTGAGTGTTATCCTTTCATTTATTTAAATAATAAATATTCAGCAAAACTCCATACCTTTTTTCCCCTGCATGTTCATAATCATATCTTTTGTCAGTAACGTTTTATAAATATGCAAGTTTTTAATTTCAAATTTTAACACCTATTATTGTAATATTCCACACAGCATAAAACTATGTTACAAATCACATTCTTTCTCAGTCTTTAAACTCAAACCGTATCACTGTATCTGCTTAGGTAGGCCTAATTAAATGCATTTAAGAAATGTACGATTAGTTAACTAATTTCTTTAATGAACGACTACTGGTCAACAAAGAAAATCTTTAGTCAGAGACAACCCTAGAAAGATATGAATGTTATGTTTGGAACAGCATACTAAGATGCAGATATGCAAACTGTTTGTACTTACTGCACAGACTTGGATGCCTGGGACCTGAACTTGGTAAACTCTCCTGGTGCGGTCCACTCAGATCCCAGCTGAAACACACAGTTTCATTAGTCATTAATATTCTTATTGATCTGATTAATGTCAAACGGTGTAATCTGCTGAATGACAAATCATCTACCTAAATGGGCCATGTTAATTGACTTTTTTTTCTTTAAATTTCCATTCTTGACCCTTAGATTTCTCACAAGCTACATACAGTAAGAACTCAAAACATGATTTTTCCTGCTTGTTCAGACTACGTTTAAATTGAGCCAAAGCAACACAATTTAGTTTTTGTGACAACTCATTTGTTTTAAGTTCAATTCACTTAAATTTGTAAAAACAATTAAGTTAACTTTATCGATTTGTGTTGGGTAAACATACAGGAATTGTGTGGAATCCAGCATTTTCCTTGCAGTGAGTGATATCTTTTCATTGTTAGCTACACCGTCCCATACTGGGCATAGCAACAACTTTAACATCTGATTTCCAAATAGATTTGACTGAGCTTCATAACTGTATATATATAACAGTAATACTTTATTAAAATACTGATTTACGGTGAGTTGCTTCACAATTTTAATAAATAGTAAAATAAAAATAAAAATTATAGAGGGTGGGGAAAATTACAAGCAACTGGGTATTACAAATTGGTAAAATAATAATAATAATAATAATAATAATAAATCCATATTTCTACGAAACACTTTCACAACTATTCCTTAAAGCAGTTTCATAATATTTGTTATTATG
This sequence comes from Danio albolineatus, assembly GCA_903798035.1. Classification (NCBI taxonomy): domain Eukaryota; kingdom Metazoa; phylum Chordata; class Actinopteri; order Cypriniformes; family Danionidae; genus Danio; species Danio albolineatus. The sequence continues at coordinate 694,503 of CAIGQQ010014769.1, forward strand.
CAAAATAGTCAGGCAAAAAGTAGTTCATCAACATGTAAATTTTATGATTCTTAGTTCTGACAACAGCCAACTGGCTCTTTATTCATTTATTCATTTTCTTTTCGGCTTAGTCCCTTTATTAATCTGGGGTCGCCACAGCGGAATGAACTGCCAACTTTTCCAGCATTTGTTTTACGCAGCGGATGCCCTTCCAGCCACAACCCATCTCTGGGAATCACATCCATACATTCTCATTCACACACATACACTATGGACAATTTAGTTTACCCAATTCACCTGTACCGCATGTCTTTGGACTGTGGGGGAAACCGGAGCACCTGGAGGAAACCCATACAACCACGGGGAGAACATGCAAACTCCACACAGAAATGCCAACTGACCCAGCCGGGGATCGAACCAGCGACCTTCTTGCTGTGAGGCAAATGTGCTACTCACTACGCCACCGTGGCGCACTGGCTCTCTAGATATTTATTATTCTGTACATTTTACATTGTACGAGCTATTTTCAGTACACTCAGATTCAAGAAATGATTCAAATTGGTTAAAAAAAATCCATATTTTTAATACAGATTTTTATGTCAATGACTGTACAATTTTAGAATAGTGAGAATTATGAAATCCTGTTTATTATAGTCTATTTAAAGACTGTTCTCATCGGTGATACTAAAAAAATCCAACATAGAAATTGTTAACTCGGTTAAGAATTGTAAGTTACATGTAGGTGAACTTAGAGTTTAATTTACTAATAAAAATGATTTAACTGTATGTCTGGAACTGTTTGTTAAATGAAAGTAAAAAATTCAGTTCAGGAGACTTTATATTTTGATCTCTCTATATCTTCAAAACAATAAAAAGTTGAGTTAACCTAAAATTTTAAAGCAACTGCAGAAGAATGTTTGAGTTTATTAAGCTTTAGTGGTTGAAGTTATGCCAAATTTTTCCATAAAGCAGTGGTTCTCAAACTGTGGTACATGTACCACTAGTGGTAAGCAGGCTTCTTTCTAGGGGTATGAGGAGGAATCGCGGAATAATTAAAGTAAAAAAAAGACACACACTTTTAACACAGATTTAATTTCTAATTTAAATATGTAAATCCAGTTCATATATTTAAAATACAAGGTAATGTTTCGATTTTAAAGACAAATAAGTTATATATACATGCAACAAATATATCAAAAAGAGTTTATATACGATTATGATGACATATAGCCTATATTTATGAGGTCCAAGGAACTTGATGAATAGGTTAATTTATGATAATACTATTCAGTTTTCTTTTGACTTTTTAAGAACAGTGCCATTTCTAATTAACTTTAAAAGCACATTCTAATTTAAACGTTGACGTTTTATTTTTTACCTGTAAGCACAGTACAGTGTTAATGTTTGAACTATTTAGAATGTTAAAAGTGGCTGACAATAATAAATATTGGTAAAAAAAGTTTGGCGGTACTTGGTAAAAAAAGTTTAAGAACCACTGCCATAAAGTATAGTTGACTTAAACCAGCCTTTTTGTTCAACTTATAAAAATAATTTGGCACAACTTCAACCACTGAAGCTTAATAAACTTTTTTTTTTGCAGCCAGTTGCTTTAAAATGTTAAGTTTTAAGTACAAGTTTTTAAAATGTTATGAATATAAAAGTATGAATATATCATTCATTCATTTTCCTTTCGGCTTAGTCCCTTTATTAATCCGGGGTTGCCACAGCGAAATGAACCGCCAACTTATCCAGCATTTGTTTTATGCAGCGGATGCCCTTCCAGCCACAACCCATCTCTGGGAAACACATCCATACATTCTCATTCACACACATACACTACGGACAATTTAGCTTACCCAATTCACCTGTACCGCATGTATTTGGACTGTGGGGGAAACTGGAGCACCCGGAGGAAACCCACGCAACCACAGGGAGAACATGCAAACTCCACACAGAAATGCCAACTGGCCCAGCCGGGGATCGAACCAGCGACCTTCTTGCTGTGAGGTGAACGTGCTAACCACTAGGCCACCGTGGCGCAGTATGAATATAATTGAGTATAATTACAGTATCAACACTCAAAGTTTTTTTTTTTTTTTTAACAACCCAATTCTTCATTTTTTGGGGGGGGACAACTTAATTGTTTTAAGCTCAATTCACTTAAATTTGTAAAAAAAAAAAAAAAAATTCACAGTGTACGCACACACACACACACACACACACACACACACACGCAAAACACTTGCTATTTGTTACTACTTATTTAAAATGAGCTGAAACAACACAATTCTGGAGGGTTTTTTTGGGGTGGGAGGTTAGGGGGTGGGGGTGGGGGGATGGACGACTTAATTTTAAGTTTTATGTTCAATTCACTTATTTTGTTAAAACATATAATTACCTCATGTCATCCCAACACAAATCACACAAATTTATATGTGTGCGTCTGTTTGTGTATAGCTATACCATATCAGTATATCAGTCAGATAGTTTTAACAGATTAGTTTTTTGCAGTGTACATTCAATAAATGATTAATGGTATGGAAGATGTTTTTAATCAACATCTTAAAATACCAAGGACATTTTGACTCATTCTGCCAAGACCCCTTTAAAACGTTTAAAGCTTTTCAATCAAAGCTTATGTTTCTCTCAAAAAAACAAAACAAAATAAAAAAACTACAATGATAACAATCCATAGATGCGAATCATAGTTTTTATACAGAATCCAAAACACTCCTTTCTTGACCCGCAGCGATTCCACACCAACCCACAGTAACTAATGAGTGCTCTCGGAGCAGTGATCCAGAATGAGATTCCCCTGCACTCCATCCCAGCATGCCTCTCTTTAATTGTCATGTGTGGCATCTCTCTCAGTCTCAATGCTTCTGTTCAGATCACACGCCGATGCAATGAATCATAATGCCTCCAGGATCATCCACTGCCCTCAAAGACGCCTTTCATTCATCACACACACTCGCTGACCAAAAAGTCTAGTTCAAATCTCCCCCACACTTGCTCCTTTTTTCACCAAAAGTGTGTTCACTGTCACACACACACCTTGCACGGCCATCAGGATCAACACACACACACGTGCGACTCAGCCAATGCTAATTACCTCTGCTGCCAAACACAACTCGGCCTCTCGCAGGGATTGGAGGACAAAGATGCGTTGTGCATCTGTGAGTTTTTGTACGTCTGCCTCTAGAGCCGAAAGCTACAGTATATTTCCACTTGAAGGTGACTGCAAAAATCTTTTAAAAGCAAGGATGAGAGAAAACATTGGGTAGAAACTTCTTGCAAGCACCACTTAAAGGATTAGTGTCAGTTTTATAAAGCTTCAATGAATATACAGCTTCCTTTGTGGAAAAGTACAACCCTTTGGTATAGTTTTAAAAAGAGTTCTTAAGGAAAAAATGTACAGTTGAAGTCAGAATTATTAGCCCTGCTGAATTTAGCCCCTCTGTATATATTTTTCCCCAATTTCTGTGCAACAGAAAGAAGACATCGTAGCGCTTTATAATAACTACACTATGAATCATTTATTAAGCATAAGCAAAAAGTTAGTTCGTTATTTGTTAATCATTAACTCTACATTAACAGACGTTAGCAAGCAGTGTATAAATACAGCTACAAATGCTGTATTCTTGACTCATAAGGACATTTATAATGTGCTTAATGATTGTGTTTTCATACTTTATTCCTTAATAATTGTTCATTACTGAATTCAGTGTTGCATTATTTACAAACCATTTGTATTTAAGAGTAATGGCTTTCATAATCATTCAGAATGAGTTGGTAAACAATTAATAAACTATTAAAATCAACATTTAAAATAAAATAAATAATAAAAAATAAAACAAATAAGACTTTCTTCATCATCATTTGGGAAATATTTAAAAAACAAAAAGAAAAATTAAAGGGGGGCTAACAGGGTTCAACACTAAGGATTTTTTTCTACTGGGCCTATTGGAGCAGAAGTTCAGATTTTTACTTGCCCTGCCAAAATTTTTCACTGGCCTCATCAAAAAAAAAGAAAAAAGAAAAAAAGTGAATTGCTATGTCTTAGCCATGTCAAAAATAATTTCTAAAAATGTTAAGGAAAATGTGCAGGTATTTTATTGCAAAACAAAACCTGGCTGACTTAAAAATGACAGCAAAACATCACAAAGCAGACATTTTCTTTTAGCCTCATAATTTAATATTGCTGTCATGTTGTCGTCTCTTTGCTGTGTTGGTTTTTACCAGGTTACGGAAAAAAAATACATGCTCACAACATCCAATCAGATAAGAGGAACCCAAAAAGAAATTTGGTATTTCACAGAGAAGGTAGCATTCAAATACTTGAAAGCACAATTGAAAGCACACTATTTCTTGATTTTAAAACTATCTATGAATGCAACTGACAAATAGTCACAGGCAAATTAAAATTTAGTGACAAGGCAGCCCTGGCCTAACGATTCTGTCTACTGTCATGAGCCTCTCTCACACTGTCCCCAGGCCATCGGGCAGTCCTTATTGTTGAGCCCTGGCTAATAATTCTGACTTCAACTGTATATAATGCTTAAAGGGCTAATAATATTTAATATTAAATAAAAATAAAAACTGCTTTTATTCAAACCAAAATAAAACAACTTAATTGTTTCATGTTTAATCCGCTTAAATTTTTTAAGTTAACTCAATCGATCTGTCTTGGGTGAATGTGAACGAATTTTGTGGAAACCTGCATTTTTTACAGTGTAGAAAATGTGTATGACAGTTGGTACAGAGAACAATAGTTTTTGAAAGAATAAATGTTTATACTATTACTGTTTTCAGACATGTCGTTTACAATTAAATGCAATTAGGTGAACATGAACTGTGCTTTTTTTACTCTCTGAAGTAGGCTTTTAATGCATAGTTGTGTTATTTTTTCTGTTGTCTTTGGAATATGGTCAAAGGTAAATACATTCTAGTAAATAAACAAATTTATAAGTAGATTTTTATCTCAGTGTTTAGTGTTTATTCAAAATGAGACACAACTACTATTATTTTAAACTTAGTCTTTTTTTTTCTTTTTTTTTCTTTTGCAGTTAAGACAGTTCATTAATACTTTGCGATTTAAAAAAGGACATCCCTTCATTCATTTTCTTTTCAGCTTAGTCCCTTTATTAATCTGGGGTCACCACAACGGAATGAACCGCCAACTTATCCAGCATATTTTTTTTATTCAGCGAATGCCCTTCCAGCTGCAACTCATCAATGGGAAACATCCACACATTCTCATTCACACACATACACTCCGGCCAATTTAGCTTAAACTGCATGTCTTTGGACTTGTAGGGTAAACCGGAGCACCCGGAGGAAAGCCACGCAAAAACGTGGAGAACATGCAAACTCCACACAGAAATGCCAACTGACCCAGCTGAGGTTTGAACCAGCGACCTTCTTGCTGTTGCGCCAATTATACAACTACATAATTTCTGTGTGGAGTTTGTGGATGTTATTCTCGTGTTCACGTGGGTTTACTCCAGGTGCTCCGGTTTCTAGGTTGCAGCTAGAAGGGCATCCGCTGCATGAAACGTGCTGTATAAGTTGGCAGTTCATTCCGCTGTGGCGACTCCAGAGTAATAAAAGTCGAAAAGAAAATGAATGAATGAATGAATAAATGAATGAATGAAATGTGCTTTGAAACTTTTTTCTTTAAATTTTAGATTTTATTTACAAAGTGCCCTATTTAAAAGTACACTTAAGTATGCTATGGAAGTGTCTAAGCCAGTGGTTCCCAAAGTGGGGGTCGTGGGACTATGAGGGGGGGGGGGGGTCGCTTGGTAATTTAAAAAATCTAATTCAATTTATTAAACTGTTGCAATTACCATATTTCATCCATAACCTACAGAAGAGTAAAAAAGTAGTTACTAGTTACATTTAAAAAAATCAACATGCAAATCAAAAGCCATCAGCCTTTCGATTTTTTGTGACCCCTGGGGTGATTATGTTATATTAAAGACACAACAATAGCATCAGATGCAGCACATTGATATTATGGCACCAGGTTAAACTTTCTGACACTTTTACGGCCCTCACGTACATTAAAGGGGTGGTCCAGAGTGTATTTTTAAGGGTTGATATGAAAAATCATGGTATTTTTTCATATATTTTTAACATATACTGCTATTCAGCTAACATGAAAATGACATATTTCCAATTAAGTGGCCCTTTATTTTGTTAAAGTTACATTAACTTGTAAAATATATACTTTTATATACTTTTAAGATTATATCTACAAGACATATAAGATAATATATAACAATTCTATATACAAGACAGAAAAATAATACATATACAAGATATATAAGATTATATATAACAATTATAAATACAAGATACATGAGATAACTTTTAAGATTTTGATTATGCTAGGTGTATTCAATACAGTTAAGGAATAGTTCACCCAAAAGTATTCTGTAATCATTTACACACCCTTGATTTGTTTTAAACCAGTTTTGTTTTTACTGTTGAACACAAAATAAGCTATTTTGAAGAATGTTGAAAGCTGGAGACCATTGGCATCCATATTAGGAAAAACAAATATTATGGAAGTCAATGATTTCCACCATTCTTCAGTACATTTTCTTTTGTGTTTAACAGGACAAAAACTATTTGAAGTCAAGAGTGTGTGAATAATGACAAAATATTAATTTTGGGGTGAACTATTGCTTTAAGTTCGGCAGAAGTTGTTTTGCAAATAAAAATATGTATTAAAAATATACATAACTTTTAAAAACAAGACAAACAGGTTATTCCACATAATATTGTTTCACTTTCAAAGCAGTGGGAATGATACCCATAATTTTTTACAGCAAGATTTTTATTAACACAGATGACTCATTTTTCTGCATGACCTTCCTTCACCACAGAACATCCATTCACTAAAGAGAGACATGTGCATGATACTGGTTAATACTACATTTTGCTTAGGGGTGTTGTTGTAGCAGATGTTTGCTTGAGTGGTTTGTGTTGGTCTGAGTCAAACAAGAACACTGATTATGAATGGATTCCTATTACAAATGTAAGTCTACCAGGATAAACTAGAAAAAAAGAAAGAAATACAAAACAAATCAAATCAATCTAATACAACTATGGCACAGTGATATGGCTAAAAGTGCACACAAAAACTTTTCAGACAGATAGTTATGAAAACAAATCTATTCTCTATTTCTTTCATGTGTTAAGGTGGGGTTTTGCTCCTGAGTGAGAGATGTGGAAACCAGACAGTTACTTGTTAAAGAAATATATTGTCAAAACCTGGCAACCAGAAGAAATTTCACACATTAGATCTAAAGTATTTAAATGATATGCATTTTTTTTAAACGTGAATTGGGTAAAGGTGCCACGGTGGCGTAGTGAGTAGCACATTCGCCTCACAGCAAGAAGGTCGCTGGTTCGAGCCTTGGCTGGGTCAGTTGGCATTTCTGTGTGGAGTTTGCATGTTCTCCCTGTGGTCGCGTGGGTTTCCTCAGGGTGCTCTGGTTTCCCTGACAAGTCCAAAGACGTGTGGTATACGTGAATAGGGTTGGCTAAATTGTCCATAGTGTATTTGAATGAGTGTCTGGATGCTTCCCAGAGATGGGTTGCAGCTGGAAGGGCATCCGCTGCGTAAAATAGATGCTGGATAAGTTGGCGGTTCATTCCGCTGTGGTGACCCCAGATTAATAAAGGGACTAAGCCGAAAAGAAAATGAATGAATGAATGGAGTAAACTGAATTTGTATTATCATATAATTTCGATCATGATATACATTGGTAAAACCAGGCATTTTTCACCACTTTGAATTTATGTTGTAAAATGTTGATGGCAAGTTATGTCATATGCTATCACTGTTTTATTCATTGCATTGGTCCCCAATTAAAATGTTATTCAGTGGTGTGTAAAAGTGTTTGTCCCTTACTGATTTGTCACACTTTATAGTTTAAGATTATCAAACAACTTTAAATATCAGTCAAAGTTAAGTAAACACATCATGCAGTTTTGAAATGAGTTTTATTGTTAAGAAGAAAGGGGAAAAAATCAGCCTGATCTCTCGAGAAAATGTGAGTATTTCACGTTCAGTCGCATGAAAATGTACGATTTTAAAAAGGAGGCATGGCACCCAACCCCACCCCTAAACCCAACTGTCATTGGGAGATGAGCAAATCGTACTGATTTGTATTAATTAGATTGTACAAATTGATACAAATTAGCCACTAAATCAAAAAGTTACGAATTGCTGTGAGATAGCGTTGAAAAAAAACAAAACTGCAAAATCCACTGTGTAAAAATGTGTTTGCCTCTAAACCTACTAACTGTTTGGGCCACTCTTAGCAGCAACACCTGCCATCAAGAGTTTTTGATAACTTGCAGTGAGTCTGTTGCAGTGGTGTGGAGGAGTATTGGTCCACTCATCTTTGCAGAATTGTTGGAATTCAGCCACATTGGACTTATTAAGGTCATGCCACAGCATCTCAATGGGATTCAGGTTAGAACTTTTACTAGGTCACTCTAAAGTCTTAATTTTGTTTTTCAGAAGTGGACCTTCTGTCGTGCTTTGGGTCATTGTCCTGCTGCAGAACCCAAGTTTGCTTCAGTTTGAGGTCACTAACAGATTGCGGGACATTCTCCTTTAGGATAGTTTGGTACACAGCAGAATTCATGGTTCCATTTATGAAAGGAACTTACAGGTCCTGAAACAGCCCCAGACTATCACACTACCACCAGCATATTTTAATTGTTGGTATGGTGTTCTTTTTCTGAAATGTGTAACATTTTATCCTACATATAATAATTATCATAATAATTATTGGGTCATAATGCTGACCCAAAATAGACTTTACAAAATGTAAATCATTGTAATGTTTTCTTTAAATGAGAGAACAGAATCATTTTCACATCATTGTGTAGTAAATAAATTCTGGACAATTGATTATTTCTTTAAATCTAGACTAAAACACATCTCTTTGCACTTGCTTACACATAAAACACAAACTTTAAAATCCAAAACCTTTAAAGGATTGCTGCATTAATCAGGGCAACTGGGGCCAGGAACACTTCCAAATAATACTCTTAAATTTGAACAGCATCTACGCTCATGTTTGTCTGTCTCTCTCTCCTTATCCTAAGGTTCATATAATCTTGGATCTAACCTGTATCAGGAGCAGATGCAGTGCACTAAAGATAAACTCAACACACCCCCACATGATCAGAGAGGGCATTGTTGAGTCAAGAGTGCAAAAACCTCAGTAACAGAAAGGTCAAAACATAAATCCATCCAGCTAGTCTGAAAACCTGCTCAGCGGCCTACATGAACCTGCACTTTCACGATGATGGATGCTCATAGTTCACAAGCCCTATGATGTTTTTAGACAGCAGGTCTGTAGATCTTCTGTTAAGCCAGAGGAGGACTTACCCTGAGACTTAACTTAACTGAGACTGTGGGTTCTCCCAAGGTTTGTTCCCTGCTTGTGTCAAACTGTAGACTTTTAGTTTCTTGCCATCTGTCACCTTTGGCTTGCTTGGTTGGGGTTGGTGTAGCTGTTCATCAGTGGACTGTTCATCAACAGTGACATTTGTAAAATAACTGAATCAGTTTTAGATTACCTTAAAGAGAATAAATGGCAATGCCATTTGATTTTGAACCTACTTTATAGAAAATAAAACTAAAACTAGGACTATGTTCACTTCTATTCACAAATCCTTTCCTATGGCCTTATGTGATATTAAAGTGTCTGTCTAACATGTGCTTCAGGTACTAAGGGAAATCAGTAGGTCATCTGGTTACTTTTCATCTACTGTTTTTAAAAACTATGAACATACCTAGCGATGGGTGACATGATGGCTCAGTGGTTAGCACTATCGCCTCACAGCAAGGTCACTGGTTCAAGGTTCGACTGGACCATTTGCCGTTTCTGTGTGGAGTTTGCATTTTCTCCCCATGTTGACGTGGGTTTGCTCCGGTTTCCCCCACAGTCCAAAGACATGTGCTGTAGGTGAATTGAATAAACTAAATTTGCCAAAGTGTATGAGTCTGGGGCGCCACGGTGGCGTAGTGAGTAGCACGTTCGCCTCACAGCAAGAAGGTCACTGGTTCGAGCCCCAGCTGGGTCAGTTGGCATTTCTGTGTGGAGTTTGCATGTTCTCCCCGTGGTTGTGTGGGTTTCCACCGGATGCTCCGTTTTCCCCCACAGTCCAAAGACATGTGGTACAGTACAGGTGAATTGGGTAGGCTAAATTGTCCGTAGTGTATGAGTGTGAGTGAATATGTATGGATGTTTCACAGAGATGGGTTGCAGCTGGAAGGGCATCCGCTGCGTAAAAACATATGCTGGATAAGGTGGCGGTTCATTCCGCTGTGGCGACCCCAGATTAATAAAGGGACTAAGCCGACAAGAAAATGAATGAATATATGAGTCTGGTAATGAGTGTGTAAGGATGTCTCCCAGTACTGGGTTGCAGGTGGAAGGGCATCTGCTGTGTAAAACATATGCTGGTTAAGTTAGCATTTCATTCTGCTGTGGCGACCCCTGATGAATAAAGGGACCGAAGTCGAAGGAAAATGAATGAATGAACACCCAGCAATATCAAATGACTGTTACTTGTTAAGGTTGAGTAAATGATGACTGGATTTTATTTTTGATTAAATATTTGATTGAATTACATAACAAATGTGCAACAAATAACCTGCCAACGATACATTCTCATCTTTCAGAGGTGCCTGTAGTATTTCAGTGCTTCTCTCTCCTATCATTCCACCTATTTTGAGCTATGTGAACCTTCCCCAAACACAGAATTATACTGAAGAAACTCATTTCATCTCTCTGCGACCCTGGAGTCTTAAATAAATGGAAAAGAGGCAAACAGAGGGCCAGTGGAGTCACACTGCTATTATACTGGAACTAGATATTGCTCTTTCTTTTGTGTCTTTCTTCACTCAGCTCTTTTGTTCCCACTTCATTCTCTATTTGTCAAGATGTTGCACCATAATTGAAACGACTCTTCACTAAATGAACATTCTGCATTTACTCTAATCTCGTTTGAGTACAAAAAACAATGCGTTTCTCTGTTTCTCCAGAAAATCTGTATGGATTTCCTCATCTACAAATGACTGGAAAAGGTCTGTCACTTCCGTGTGGAGTCACTCGGAATTCCAGACAGGCTGTGATTCTTTTCTTAGACAAAGAGACGCCTTAGCGCCTCTGCGCTTCAATCGATCACGCATCTCTCTGGCAGGGTATCGAGTCCTCAACTGGCATGTGTGAGGGCCAAGTCCTGTCTAAGCCAGACGTAATCGATACACCAGTAAACCACACATTCGTTGTTCGCTCTTACAGGCTCTGGCTGAAGCACTAATTGTGTTTTACAAAGCCAGTTCTCCTTCACATTGTACAAGTCTACACTTCAAAGAAGAAGACCTCTAGGGAATAAATCTATTTGATTGAAATCCACCACATACATATTCTAATTCTAATGGATATTAAAAATATGATGTTATTTCAAAGATATGAAATTAACACTGATAAATTGTATGATATTTTTAAAAAAGAATACTAATTATTCAAGTGATGAAATAATAATAATAATAATAATAATAATAATAATAATAATAATAATAA
>CAIGQQ010014769.1:707764-724778 GCA_903798035.1 Danio albolineatus
TATATATATATATATATTAATAACTATTATACAATTACAAATTATACAAATAATTATACATTCAATTAATGTAGTGTACATTTCAGTAATTCAGTACATTCTACTTGTGTCATTCCAGTGTTTTTACACAAACAAATTGGTAAACAGTTTTTGTTTTGTGTTATTTGTATGTTTGGACTGTTTTGGTTTTTTAAACAACTCTTCAGGAAATATATTTACCAAGAAATATCATGACCTGTTGAAAACTAATTTACCCGCTAAATATAAAAGAATCAAATCATTTACCTTCCCCACATAGGCCAGCAGTCGGGCGTTGAGAGGACTTTCATCTGAACTCAGCCAGAACTCAGAGTTATCATCAGAAGAAACCGCAAACTGAAAATCACCTGGTCAAATGAGAACAAAAAACATGGTGAGCAACAGGTTTTCATAACATGTGTGTGATTGTGAGAAAATGTTGCCATGATTTATCTCATTGTTTCACAAAAACTGAATAAACATTGCCTTTAATATCAAAGAGTATTTACCATCCTTATAAGGTAGAATGTATCCAAATATTCTCAGGCCATAGTTCTTCCATTTTGGAGCCACAGCCAACTTCTTTATAGTAGTTCTCGCCTAGAGAGATTAAAAGTATGAGATTAGTATGTAAATTAACATTGTGGTGGATGAGTTGGGTGATGGAGGTGTAGGGTTTAAGCAATTTGAGAAAAATCTCATGATATAAATCATCTCATAGACTGACAACCATATACAGTTGGAGTCAGAATTATTAGCTGTCCTGAAATATTAGCCACCCCTGTTTATCCTCAGTTTTTTTAATGGAACAAATTTTTTTAAACACATTTCTAAACATAATAGTTTTAATAACTAATTTCTAATCACTGATTTATTTTATCTTTGCTATGATGACAGTGCATAATATTTGACTAGATATTTTTCAAGAAACTAGTATTCAGCTTAAGTGACATTTAAAGGCTTAGCTAGATTAATTAGGGTAATTAAGCAAGTTAGAATAATTAGGCAAGTCATTGTATTAAGATGGTTTGTTCTGTAGATAATCTGAAAAATATATATTGCTTAAGGGGGCTAATAATATTGACCTTAAAAAATGTAAAAGGCTTTTATTCTAGCCAAAATAAAACAAATAAGACTTTTTTTCAGAAGGAAAAAATATTATAGGAAATACTGTGATAAAATTCATTTCTCTGTTAAACATCCTAGGGGTAATATTTGTAAAAGAAAAAAAATAGATATATAATTTTGCTCAGCGAATAATTTTGATCTAAACTGTGTCACAATATATTCAAACAGTGCACAATGACCACAGGGAAAAACATTTTACAATACATACTCAAATATATACTCATTCATATACTGTATGATTCTTTTTCTCATTTTATGTAAAACTTCTGGGCAAATGTTTGATTAAGAATGTAAAAAAAATATATATTATTGAAATATGTAACACTTTTTATAAAATGTTTGCAGGCCCAACATAAACTATTGATAAACAAAATCCAAAATGTAAAAAATTCAAGCTTACAACTTTTTCACCATGTGTTTATGTTTTCTGCCTGCATCCAGATTGGTCATCCAAATAAAGAAAAAGTACTACTTTAATCAATGTATTTTGCGACACAACAAAATAAATTATATAATATGAAACATAATATGAATATATAAAAATAATATGAAACCATATACGATACATACACTTAACGGCTAATTTAATAGGTACACCAGTCTAACTGCTAGTTAAAGGTTCAAGAAACCCTGGGGTACTTTTTTTAAGATTTTAACAGATTTATGTGTGTTGTGCATCAGTTAAGACAGTGTTAGCACTTGTTAGCATTAGTTGTGGGGAAAACTGGATAATTTTTTCTTTTTTCAGCTAATTTCATCTTCCGGGTTTAAAAAAATTATTGGGGTGGGATCAAAACCGGTGACGTAGCGCAAATCTGCTAGTGTTGATGACGCTAAGGATTCCCATTATCATTCATGATGGATTTTTCTTATCCTATGAGAAAAAGCTGCTTCTTAATTACTAAGCAGTCCTGCCAAGCTGGGAGACCCAATGACTGGATGAGACTGCGTTTGCACGGCACGGGTCATATGTGTTTGTTTCCATGATCCACTGGGTTTGATATATGCTTTTGCCCGTGATTCTGTCAGGGCTGATACAGCCAAGCTGTTGGTTTGCAGCAAGCATTTTTGTCAGCAGAGCTGTACGAGAATCGGAGAATGGCAGACTTTGTCTTTTATCAGTTGAGTTTGTTACAGTCTATGGTTCATTAATCAGACACATCGCCTATATCCGTGCTGCTGTGTTCGCACATGTTTAAAATCCTCCAGATTACCAACAGGGTTAATGGTTGCAATAGAGAGGGCAAGGCGTGCTGCACTGCTATCCACTGTTTCTGCATTCAGACCCGGGAATTGAGGAGGAGATAAGTCCTCCTCATTTAAAGTTTTCATATAAACACGATTATCTTCATAATGATATAACAAATTGTGGTTATGTATATGAAATTACAAATAACAAATGTAGCAGGACATTTAATGACTTACTGTTTATTTCTTTGCATTTTAACTATGTAAACTATAAAATCTCCTCATGGTCTGTGTCTCATTTTGTGAGCCAACTGCTGGCTGCACTGCTGGCTCTCCCCCCTCAGCCAAACACATGGCAGCAACTCAATGCATTGAGTTAGACATGGTCAAGACGATCTGTTGCAGTTCAAACCGAGCATTAGAATGGGGAAGAAAAGTGATTTAAGGGACTTTGAACGTGGCATTGATGCCAGATGGGCTGGTCTGAGTATTTCAGAAATTGCTGATCTACTGAGATTTTCAACCATTTTTAGGGTTACAGAGAATGGTCCGAAAAAGACAAAATATCCAGTGGCAGTTCTGTGGGAACAAATGCCTTGTTGATGCCAGAGGTAAGAGGAGAATGGCCAGACTGGCCAGCTGATGGCAAAAGTAACTCAACAGTTACTCAAATAACAAAGGTAGAACAGCATCTCTGAATGCACAACACGTCGAACCTTGAGGCGGATGGGCTACAGCAGCAGAAGACCACACTGGGGCTACAATTCGCACAGGCTCACCAAAATTGGACAATAGAAGATTGGAAAAACGTTGCCTGGTCTGAAAAGTCTCAATTTCTGCTGGAACATTTGATGGTAGGGTCAGAATTTGGTATCAACAACATTAAACATGGTGGTGTAATGGTGTGGGAGATATTTTCTTGGCACACTTTGGGCCCATTATTACTAACTGAGCATCGTGTCAACGCCACAGCCTACTTGAGTATTGTTGCTGACCATGTCCATCGCTTTATGACCACAGTGTACCAGTGTAGATCTTCCGATGGCTACTTCCAGCAGGATAACGCACCAATTATAAAGTGCAAATCATCTCAAACTGGTTTCTCGAACATGACAATGAGTTCACTGTACTGAATTGGCCTCCACAGTCACCAGATCTCAATCCAATTGAGCACCTTTGGAATGTGGTGGAATGGGAGATTTGTCTAATGGATGTGCAGAAGACAAATCTGTAGCAACGGCGTGATGATATCATGTCAACATGGACCAAAATCTCCGAGGAACATTTCCAGTACCTCATTGAATCTATGCAACAAAGGATTAAGGCAGTTATGAAGGCAAAAGGGGTCCAACTCAGTACTAGTAAGGTGTACCTAATAAAGTGGCCGGTAAGTGTATATATTGTCATATTTCACAGCCCTAAAAAATGCCGGGTTCCACACAATCGATTAGTTTAACTTACTAGTTTTTACTAGTAAGTGTATTGTACTACTAGTTTTTACTATTTTAAGTGTATTGAACATAATACCATTAAGTAGTTCCTCCAAAAAACTCAAGAATTGTGTTGTTTCAGCTCTTTTTAAATAAGTACAAACAGCAAACATTATTTTCTGAGTGTGTGGTAACTAGAATTTCTATTAAAAAAAACAACAACTGTCACATGGTTACAAAATCAAGAAGACAGACTGAAAGATACAAAAATAAAAAGAACAGAGAAAAAGATTTCTGGAACAGGGAATGTATTTTCACAGTATGCAGCAGTATACTTGTTTAATTTTGGGTTCTGTCAGATTTTTGGTCTGTGATCTATAAAGACAGGCTTGAAAAAAAAAGTTGAGAAGGTGGGAGGACTGTGTAGGTGATCTGAACTAAACAGAATTCACAATGAGTTCAGCAAACTGTATAATTCCACCCATTACAACCTGTATGGGCTTTCAATTAAATGAAACCACCCACATGACTGAGAGAATAGTTGAAGTTTCAGTCACGCCTTCCAAATCACTATAATCATCAACGTGAAGGCTATTCATGATTAATAAAAGAACTAAATGAACTAAATGATGTCAAAATTGTGGGTTACACATTACAATAAGGTTTCATTATTTAAATGTACTTACTAACAAGAACTAAAAATGAACAATAGTACATATATTAATCATAGTTCAAGATTTACTAATCACATTGTTTTTTGCTTGTTAACATTAGTTAATTCATAGATATATACACTAGCTGTCGCCACGCCAGGGGTTTCCAAACTTTTCAGCTAGCGACCCCAAGAAAACAATTCCAGTGACTCGTGACCCCCACTATCATTGGAGGTGGTTCTAAATATACAAACACTACACCCAATGGTGTGCACACACACCAGTAGGAACTGTACAAGCTTATTGACAACACAAAAAAAGTGCAGCAGTCTAACAACCATAATTATTAATAGTCATTATTCACTTGTTTCATTTAATATACTTAATAAGAATGGTGGGCACAAAACAATTCTTGGTTTAAATTTCGAGACCATCATTTGGAGATCGTCCTCTATGTTTAGTCGTGGCCTTTATTTTTAACTTTTGTGATTGCCGTAAAGCTGTCAAAGTTTAACATTGTGCCATAAAAATCTGCTGCAACACTATTGCTAGCCTAAAAATCCAATGGAAAAAGAATAGAAAGGCTGATGACGTTTTATTTGCATGTTGTTTTTTAATGTGACTATTAAATGCTATTTTAATTTTCTGCAGGTTATGGATAAAACATGGTAATTCTAATAGTTTAATAACAAATTTCTTGTCTATTGGAAAGAATGTGTCAATAGAGCCGCCATTTTGGTACAGGGTAGCATTCCTTTGAAATGTGGGAGAAAGGTGCAGTGTTGGACTGGCCATCTGTAGCAATATATATATATATATATATATATACATATATATATATATATATATATACATGCATACATATATCTACAGTATGATCAGTAGTTTCCCAGTGGTCTGTATGCAAATATTTTTTTAAATTATAAAAAATATTATTTAATATCACTTTTCTACATCAATGGATAAGTGATCTCATGGACATTGCCTACAAAGAGCGTGTGTTGGAATGTATTATCCTCCTTCCCTCTTATATTTGATTGAATTCATGTCTAGAAACACACCCCCTTTTTACTTCTAAGATACGGAGGGAGTGATTAGTTTTCAAATTAATTTCCATTATGAACGATTCATGTGAACCATCAATAGCCCTGCGTCTCAGTGTGCATATAAACTTTTGGTATATGGTATGAAAATCTTTTTTAATATTCATTAATTTAGTGTGGAAAGTATGCACATTGTGGCACAGGCACTGTTATGTTATCAGGCACCCTTAAAAAAATAGACATATTACAAGTCTAGATTACAATATTTTTTAATAAAGGGTGAATTACTTTTAAAACAATTGAAGGAAACACACACACACACATCTACTATCTGTGATAATTTATTGAACATCATTATTTATTATTTATTCAACATCATGTTGAACAACTGAAATTAAAACACACATTGCCTAAAACCAACAGTCACTTTTTTCTTTTAAAAAAGTGAAAATAAATAACTTTTTTTTTTTTTTTTTTTTTTTTTTTTTGCATTTGGAAACAAAATAAATTATTTTCTCATGGAAAGTATAAAATAAGCAGTATCTCGTTTAAATAAAATAACTCTTGTATATGCTGTAAATAATATTTTAACAGTGCATTTCTTGCATCTTTAGTAAACAAATATTTTAATGTAAATAATGACCGAAAAATGCTGTCTCATGGCATCTTTGGGGCAGCTTATAATCATCGTCAATTTAGTGCAAAATAAGGCTCAAGAATGGGTCCTTCATCTTACTTGACCAGAGATCAGATGTGGCTAGAATAAATCAGTCTCAGACTTTAAAGGCTGATTTATACATCTGCATTGAGTGATTGCCGTGACCCACTGTGCTTGCCTTGCACGTAGCCGTACATTGATATACTCCAGCATGCTGTTTGTGTTGCTCTGTAATAACACTTCCGAAATGCTAGCTGTCGAGTTTCTTCACGGGGGTTCTGTACGTTAATGCTACCTTAATGTAGGTCTACAAGAAGCTAAACTCACTCATTCAGAGGCGGGAACAGGCGGACGTGCAACAACTTTCATCATAAAGTAAACACAAAACAGCTCCCCCACGGCACTCCACACTGGTAAACACTCGCTCCAAACAACTTCTCTGCTGTCCCACGGCTCTCCGCGCCACCCATGAGTGTTAACGCTACCAAACTGTCCAAACTGACCGCGTGAAGGCTGCGCTGGACCATAAGCATGCTCTTGATATAAATCAGTATAAATCAGCCTTGACAGCGAGGGGTCACGTGAGTCCACACACAGTAGGGAAAATAATCGATAAAATCAACCTGGGAAAATTAGATCGATTATAGGTTCTGAATGTCTAATCTAAAATAATGTACATTATTTTACAATTAATCACCCAGGAAATTGTGTTCATATCACAATATAAATTGCAGCAAAACAAAATATCACAATGTCATTATTTTTCCAATATCATGCATCCCTAACATTAATAGTAACATCATTTTCTTCTATGGATTCTTCAGTAGTGTACCATCCTGACAGGATATTCTAAAGAGCAAATTGAGAGCTGCCTGTTTACCCTGCTTTCTGCTAATATTTACTTTCCACTATTTCAGTTACGCTTCACTCGGCTCTCCATGCAAATGCATGCCTGCTGTAGTGCAAGATGTGGGCTGTCTAACCAAACACAACACTGTTATATTACTCTAAAACTCAATTACGTTTTTTCTCATATCGTAAACACTGCTGCCGACCAAACCCTCACTAAACAGCCTCACTAAAGCTTGCAACACATATAGTCTGTATGTCATGTATTATACTTACATGTGTTTTGGTTGTATTTTAATTTGTTGCTTTTTATCACATTTTTTTCAGATATCAACGTTTAGCCATGCAAACTCAATCATAACAGTACCCTCCAGCTCATAAATCATACAAGCTAAACAGACACTCAATAATTAATGCGTTGATATCAATAATTAAAATCGCTCATCTAAAAACAAATTGTCCTCTTTAAATCGTCCTTCAGTTAAAAAAACGGCCACAGGGCCAATCAAAAGACTACAAACTCTTTTAGGATTCAAATTAAAGATTTATTTTTACAGAATCTTTACTGCACATCGGTAAATACACAGCAGTTTTGCTCAAACCTTCAATTATCGCAGAAACTATCATTATGCACAGTTTTCAAAACAGACGAGCTGAGGAACTGATGTTTATCATCGTTATAAAAAGTGTTCCCACAATTCATCCCTACAAATTCCGATGTTTATGTGACCACACATCTCTTGAGATGGGAGTTTGAGATATACAGTAGGCACTCCAGGACAACACAAGAACTATTTTAATCTCCTCATCACCCATGAGTACATGAACGTGTGATCTGGTTTATATGGGAGTTTTGAAGCCTGAAAGACTTGCACACACTCTCAAAAACACACATTTAACTCTCCAGATGTCTAAAAACCTGAGGGGTTGCTCTTTTGATCATTTTAAAAATGATGTTGGAGAACATGACTGTTTTTCTTCAAGCCATTGTCTTTAAAGAGGTCCTATTATACATTATAAAAGGTCATATTTTGACATCAGGTGTCTCTGTAACTTGGGGATGTGACACTGACAACTGAGGTGTGGATCCAAATGCAGGTTTTTTAGCGAGGATAGGTTAGCAATGGTCAACAGGTGCAAACAGATGTATACAGACAGTCCAGAATCGTAGTTGAGAACAGGCTAGAAGTCAGAAGGCTGGCGGCAGGCAGGGATGAACAGATTAGCAAGGCGAAGGTACAAACACGGAAAAACAAGACCAAGGAACCGCGTTGTAATGTCACTAGAAGTAAACAAGACTCAGCGACTAGAGTGAGTGTACTGTATGTGCTGCTTAAATGGTGTGTGTAATCAGTCCTTGACAATCCCCCGGTGTAGTGTGTGCACAATCAGTCAGGATGAGAATCATGTGTGTGAGCGGAGTGCATGTATGGAGATGTAGTTCATAAAATGGCAGATTTGTAGTCCGCGAGCCATTGTGCATGATCTCCAGCGATCTAAAGAGTATGATCACTGGTGATCGTGACAGTCTCCAACAACAGGCTGTTATTCATGCGAGGTCAAAAAACACTTTCATTGTCTTATAATATGCATGTATTTTTACCTAATTATCCCAATGACTCCCATATGATTTGTTCAGCAATTCAGTTGTTCTCAATCTCCTTCTTAGCGTGACGCTAATCTGCAAAGAGTGGTTCGATGATGTGGTCTGTTGTGATTGGTGCGAGATGGGAAAAAACTTCCACTTAGGCTTATCAATATTGTTGAAGTAACCAAAGTGCAGCCTATATGTGTGAGTCCAATGCAGGAGTGCATTAAAGCAATGCACTTAAACACCTGCATATTGCTTTATTCTTAACCATAAGTAATAACAATGACATACATTCACTATTAACCCACACAGTGGCAAAAGCTGAACTATTTTGAAAATGGGTGTAGAAACAGCTGATGATGGCCATACCATCGACAAATGGCGAGCTCACAAATGCATTTAAATCGTCTAAGAAATCAGCACGTTTTCAACGTTTTAGAGGAGATATTTAA
The DNA here is from genome assembly GCA_903798035.1 of Danio albolineatus. Lineage (NCBI taxonomy): Eukaryota > Metazoa > Chordata > Actinopteri > Cypriniformes > Danionidae > Danio > Danio albolineatus. The sequence goes on from CAIGQQ010014769.1 coordinate 716,775, forward strand.
ATATAAAGAGTTAACCAGATACAGTACAAGCCGCACGGAGTGATTACAAGTAACAAAACACTACTAAATATAAACCATTTTAGACTCACTTATAGCTTGAGATCCAGAGGAAGGAGAAACTGGTCCATATGAGCTGTGTACTGACAAAAGTTCCTGTCAAGGTCTGACATTTATATTTTCATCAAATAATCTTTGCTGATCCTTCCATTAACAAACAGCTGGCAAATCCCCCAATGCAGGGTAGGTTATTGTATTAATCACCAGAATGCACTCGGTTAGTGTTTGAAGGGAAAGGCACGTTCACGTTTTACCGGATCCGGCACTTCATATTTGGTATTGTTCCATGTCGACATCAATACGAACAGGCAAAATTGCAGCTTGAATGAATTTGGATGAATGACAAATCATTTAAACGACTTAAGTCGACTCTTTTTTTTCATCTGTATTTTTCAACAAGGTGCACTTTCAGATGTAACCCTTAGCTGGATGCTTTTATTCACTTAAAGCTATGGTACACACTGCACAGAAGATCATTTTCAAAAACCCATTATAGGGGGGACATTCTACCAAAAAAGTACATTATCGGTCCCTGAAATGAAACCATAAATAAAGTGCATAAAAAGTATATCATCCCAAAAAATTCTAAAATAGACTGAAGGTTGATTTCTGTGAGCTTTTTGTAAAGGAATATTTCATTTATTTAGTTCTCAGATGTATGTTCTTTATTAAAAACATGAAAAGTGTTTTCAAGTAAATGACACGGGCATATCTATTAGCTCATTTCAAGTGTTTCAAGCTTTTCTAGCTTATTACTAATATTTTGGAGCCTATTTGTGATTTGATGGTGCAGCACGTCGATGTGTCCTCTAGATTCCTACACAGGAATGAAGACTACTACTGGTACTATTTGTTTTACCACAGATAATGCTTAAAACACATTTATTTAGAACTTTGAACAAAACTGACTGGAACTACTGTACATGTGCATTAAACCAGTGGTTCTCAAACTTTTTTCACCAAGTACCACCTCAGAAAAAAATAGTCTCTCCAAGTACCACCATAATGACTGGTATTGAAATACAGTAGCGTAGTAGGCATAATTAAGCAGCTACAGCACTGCACAGTTCAAAAACGAGGCAGATTAAGTTATTAAAAATATGTATTATTGCCAGCCACTTTAAACATTATAAATAGTTTGAACATTAACTGTGCTTGCAGACAAAAAAAAAATACAGTTTAAATTAAAATGTGCTTTTAGAAGTTAGTTAAAAAAGGCACTGTTCTTAAAAAAGTAAAAAGAAAACTGCTGTAGTAGCCTATTCATCTAAACCTGGAAATGTTGCTTGGACCAGATGAATAATGGCTGTGTCACATAAATATATACAGTACACACATTTTTAATACATTTTGAGATATATATTGTATGTACATATGGCATATTTGCATGTCTTTGAAATCTAAACGTTAACTTGTATTTTAATATGATTTGGAATTACATATTAAAATTATAAATTAGATCTGCTTACTGCTCGTCATTTACAGTAGGCCTATGTGTGTCAGAAAAGCGAGTGATTAAATGCATATATACAGTGCTTGACCAATTCATACGTGCAGTATTTCCGTGATTTGGTGCGTATGAGATCACATGAGATTCGCGTTAACCGCACACTGACCACTGTTTTCAAGCAGACTCGGTTACAGTTCGCAGTCCCTCCCTCTGTGCACACGGAGAGTAACTTTAATTGTGTTCTACCTTTAAGCTTCAAGCATGAAAAAGTTACTTGAGTCTATGTTCTGTGTCTCGTGCCATTTGAATCACACCCAAATGAATTAGCACAAATCTGAGGTAACAAACTAAACCGAAAGCCACGCTGCTTTACAAAACAAATAACATTATATATCGAAAGCACGCATTATTTTACACAAACTACGAGCACTCATTTAAACACGTTCGTAATAATTATTTTACCAATGATGCAGCATGGGGAACTTCCTGAATTTGCAGGACTAGTCTGCAGAACAGAAGGGCTTCTCTGGCACGTGTCTGCTCCGCACCGCACACACTGCAAGCGCCGCGCGCCTCATCCTCATCCTCAGCACTAAGCAGATTTTTTTAACATCTGATGACGCGATGCACTAAAGTAAACATTTTGGCACAATGGTGTAATCATACGCTTCAGGGAACAGCCAATGCTTTCTGATGTGCGTGTTATCGTACGCGTCAAAGGGTTAAAAAAAGTGTTCATTTTATTATTTTATTATTCAGCGATTCTTCCACGTACCACTAGATGAAAGCCCGCATACCACAAGTGGTACGCGTACCACAGTTTGAGAACCACTGCCTTAAACGATGTCATTCCATAACTTTCAGCCAATCAGGATCAGAATAGTCAACAGACCATGGAAAATATAGCAGTAGTAATAAAGTAAATGTATATAGTTGTCAACATTTGAAGGAGACCAAAAAGTGTAAGATCAAGAATGAGTGTTGTCAACTTAGATGAAAGTTTTTGATCCGCTTCAATTTTGACTACTATATATAAGCTGTCAAAATTAACACAAAATCATTTTAATGCCACTACATTCATTAATATGTGATCAATATAGCACATGATTTCTTTTTGACCCCTAGTTGCCTGTAGTTGGAAAACTTATGCAGCCAGTCATGGATGCAGCGCTAATTGGAATTGTTGGAGAATAAAAAAGGTACAAACGTTCTATCATTTATACCGTTTCTTAACAAACTGATATTGTCTACAACATAGCCTGGAAAGCTTAATAGACTGTTTACATGTTCAGTAAAAACAATTACCATATTATCATTCAAATGTGCCGTCAGACTTATGGACAACTCAATATTTCTATACTCATTTACGGTCTACTCACATGGGGGTAGAGAGGAAAATGTAGATTCTTCCTGAGCTGAGCGACTGAGGAGCCACACCAGTCTTCAAACACGTGGAGGTTCGCTTGACCTTTAAACTGTTAGGAAACACACAAAAAAAGACTTTGATGATTATTTATTAACACTTCTGAACGAAAGAAAAAGCTAATAATGCAATGTTATGACATACGTTCTACAATTTATAAATTTTTTTTATTCCTGAATGAGCAGTGATGGAAAGCACAAACTTCAGTATGTGCCAGATGATTAAAAATATAATTCAAATACACAGTGTGGAGGTAAAGAATGTCTCTGGAATGTCTCTCTACTAAAAGTAAAGCCATGAACACCCTTTTTGATGAGAAATGCAACGTAGTTATTCAGTAGTGTAGCTATTTAATTAAAAATATTGAATCATATGTGATAAATAAATGTGAAATTAAATAAGGGCAAATTATTAGTCTGCCTGGAATTTCTTTTTTAAACATTTCCTAAGTGATGTTTAACAGAGCATGAAAAAAAAACATCACATTATTTCCTATAAATTCTATTTATTTTAGTTTGGCTGGGTTAGGGTTAGGAAAAAAATGGTTAGGACAATATTATCAGCCCCATTTAGAGTAAACTTCTTTGACTGGTTACAAAGCAAACCGCTGTTGTCCAATGATTTACATAATTAACCTAATTTATTAGTGGACCTAATTAACATAGTTAAGCTTTTAAATAGCATTTTAAGCTGAATACTGATATATTGCTTAATAATTAGTAAAATATAATGTACTGTCATCATAGCAAAGGAAAATAAACATTAGAAATTAGTTATTCAAAAACTACATTTAAAAATATTATTATATCACAGGAGGCGAATCATTTTGTCTTCAACAGTAGTTTAAATTGGATGTATTATGCAAAACACGCTTTTATAAGAGGTATAAACGCAGTTGTGTGGCCAGCCTCTAATGGCAAAAATCCATTAAAGGTGCAGTAGGTGATTGTCTTCAGAAACATTTTTTGTTTTTCTACACATTCCAATAGTAATGATTAAAGTAAATGATCTAAATGTATTTATATGTATTTTTGGTCACACTTTACAATAAGGTTCATTAGTTAATGTTAGTCAATGCATTTACATTAGTTAATGAATTTACTAACATGAACTAATCATGAACAACACTTGTACAGCATTGAACTAACAATTAACAACTGTATGTTCGTTAACTAAGGTTAACTAACATGAACAAATACTGCAGTAAATGTATTGTTCATTGTTTGTTCATGTTAGTAAATGCATTAATCAACATTAACTAATTAATTTTAGTTTTACTTAAATTAGGGTGATGCAAAAATGAGTCTACCCCACAACAAAAACTACTTTATCTAGTAGTTTGTATGGCCTCCATGATTTTTAATGACAGCACCAAAACTTCTAGGCATGGAATAAACAATTTTGCAACGTCTATTTTTTCCATTCTTCAAAAACGACCCATCTTTTACGGTTGCTCAAAGAGATGCTCAACGTGATGTCTCTTCAGAACTCCTCATATGTGTTCAATTGGATTCAGAATGTGTGTGTGTGTGTATATATGATGAATTTATGTGTCAGAATTCAATAATTTTGAAGGAAGTGGCTTTTTACATAAAATCTTTATTAGTCTTTCCTTAACAAACAATACTGAAAAAATACTACATACTATTATAACTAGGGTTGGGTACCGAAACCCGGTGCCATTATGGATAGAATCAACTTAAAGTCTTTGACAGCTTGCAACATCATCTGGCACTTTTTGTCACAATCACCAGCGATCTAACAGCCAGAGATTGCTGGTAAACACACACACACACACACACACACACACACATTCACATGAACTACAAATCAGCCATGTTCTTGGACTACATATTCAGTCATGCAACACTCACACACACCTGCTCCAAGTCACCAGTGATTGCAAACACACATCTGAAGCTGCTCACAGACTGATTACCTGGACTATTTAAACAGCACAAACACACAGTGATTGCTGAGTAGTGTTATCTGTTTGTGACCTTACGACGTGTTTCCTTTGTTCTTGTTTTTTTCGTGTTTTGACCCTAGCTCTATTATTTGTTTATTGTTGCCTGCTACCAGCCTTTTTGACCTTATGCCTGTTCTTCGACTACGATTTTTGATTTTGCTCCTTTGATTACTGTTATACTGCTTTTTAAGATTAAACTGCATTTGGATACTCACACCGTTGTCATCGTCACTCCACCTGTAACACTTTTACTGAGTACGTTTACATGGACACCAATACTCCGATTTTAGTATGATTAAGACAATACTGTGATTAAGAGTCTATCATAAACATTGATTTTTGATTAGCTTAAAGGACCACGGCCACCTGCATTACAAAATGCTGAGTTTTTTTTCTTTCCATGCGGCATCAAATTCCATTAAAACAACACTCTTCCACCAGTCCTTACATCATATTGTCATTCAATATCTCAATACAGAACAATATGTTGCTGAATGAAAGTGAAAGTGCCGAACTGCAGTTAAAGTCGAAGGATTAAAAATTAAACACCCGAAATGACATGAAACTCTGGAGGAAATGTGGAGAGGCAGATGACGCAATGATGTTAATCAGTCTATGTGCTATAACATGTAAGACGGGATCATGAAAGGAACATTCAAAAAGCAACTCAAGTAAACACCTTAATCATACTGATGTCCATGTAAATGTAGTCCCAAGCCCCAACCCTAGCAAAAAGGTGTTTCCTGATTTTGATGACAGAGGTTAGAAGTAAGATAATGTAATGTTAATTGCAAAATGCAAATCTTGCATTCATGCTAACAAACAAATGATCAAAATAAATTTATTAATGCAATTCAATTTAACTAAATAAAATATGAATTGATGTATGCTTTAAACCAATTATATTGTTCAATTAAAATGATTAAAGAAATTTTTGTCAAATAAAATATTTTTCTAGAGTCATCCAACATAATTTTGTGGCTCAAAAGTTTCAGGTTTAGGCACCATTTATGCACCGGTATCGAAATAACCCCAATGATACCCAACCCAATTATAACATAAAGCTAATACTGCAACAATAGCTGATACTGCAAAGTGTTCTGTCAGTCTATCAACATCCATTTTGAAAGTCATGCTATTTAGTTTAAAGGGGTGGTCCAGAGTGTATTTTTAAGGCTTGGTTGTGTTTATAAAATGCAAAGCAACGTGTGCTCATGCTTCTCTTTATTTATTTATTAAAAAATCACATTATTTTTTCATATATCTTACTTTAATTATATACACGTACTCTGCTAACATGAAAACCACTGTCATATTTCCTAGTTCCTCCGAAAGCCCGCCCTCAGGAGGCTCTTATTGGTCATCTAACTTAATGGCAGCGTCATGCCTCTACTAGCACACGCTTTGCCTCTGCTGTGTAAATACTGTCAGGCCCCGTTTACACTAGTGCGTTTTAGTTTTAAAACGGTGTTTTAGCATGAAAACAATCCGTGTCCACAGTAGCATTTCACCCAGCGTCTCTCAACAGATCTCCGTCCACACTACGCCACCAAAAACGTATATCACGTGACCATTCGCGCACTCTGGGCATGCGCGTTCAAGTATAAACAGGAAGCACGTGTCTCGCTCGGCATTTGGTTATTGTTAGTCAACAAACGCTGGTTGAACGATGAACACGATGGCAAAGAAAGCAAGAGAGGTCTTTTTGTGGACAGACGACGAGGTCGAGTTGTTACTTAAAGTAACAAATGAATATAAAACATCTATGGCTATCGAAAATACAGTGTTTACAGTGAAGGCTGGTCTGCTGTCTTCCGGTGACGTTTTAGTCATGTGCGCTTGATGAATAAGGGAAGGATATGCAATGACCCAAAAGCCCCAATCACGTAGCGAATCACACTGAGACGGGGCAGCAGCGTTTTAGAATGAAAACGGCCTCTCTAGCGTTTCCAAAACGCTCCGTTTTCGCGCCTCAAAAACTCCGGCGTAGTGTGGACGGATGGCGTAACCGTAGCAAAACTTGTGCGTTTTAAAACGAAAACGCACTAGTGTAAACGGGGCCTCAGTCAGTGCAACTGAAAATGACTTTCTCAAATGCTAGCTATATCTGTTTTAGAATTCTCTGGAACATAATTCAAATTAAATTGTACGCACTTCTGTCTGTGTGTCGTGTCCTTTGGAAGCCCAAATACAGAAACAGAAGAAGCTCTGTGGAAATAGCAGCGTTTGGACGGCATTTTAGCTTTCTCTGCTGTAACATTACAGCGCCTCTGGCCACGCTGTGAAGGGTGTATGCATGTAACCTGAAGAGTTTATGACATCATTAACCCTGATGTATGTTTTTGTAGTCCCCAAACTTCGTTCGCGGTAGGCTTTGCTAAGCTAACTCTGTAAAAAGTAATTTTCACCCTTTGCGTTGAACTTTGAGCGTCTTACATTCAGAGATGTTGTTTATGTTCACACAGCTCCATTACACATCAACTAAAGTTTAAAATATGATAAAGTGGACCACCCCTCTAACATGTCAGTATTCATTTGTATTATGCCAGTGCATAAACTATTAAATTAAAGTAATTTAAAGTAATTTCACCTAAAAGTGACAAGAAAATAAGTCTGGTTAAAATATAAACATTAAGTCTAAAATAGACTAAGAAAAGTGCTGATGATCATCAGCCGTGTGATAGTAAGTGTTGTATTGTCGTCTTTCAGGTTTTCCTCAGCTTTAATGTGCTTTTTATCAGCGGAATCAGTGGTGTTGCTAGCTTGAATGGCACCCTGGACGAATGGTTTATAGAAGTATAGTTCTAGTATGGTTCTAGAAGGTCACATCTAGATAATACAGAAAAGGACCATTAAACATGCACATTCTAAAAAATGTTTGTTGTTTTACCCTAACATTGGGTAAAATATGGACAAAACCAGAATTAGAATTATTTAAAAAAATGTATAATTATTATTATTATTATTATTATTATTATTATTATTATTATTACCGCTTCTACTACTATTATACAATTATTATTAATATGCAATGAATAGAATTATTATTATTATTATTTTATTATTATTATTATTATTATTATTATTATTATTATTATTATTATT
>CAIGQQ010014769.1:724788-737091 GCA_903798035.1 Danio albolineatus
TTATTATTATTATTATTATTATTATTATTATTATTATTATTATTATTTAATATACAAATAATATTATTCTAAATAAATAACAGTAATCAATCCTAAATGTAACTGGAAAACAATTAACTTTGATAATTCTATAAAATATATTTGTTTTATAGAATTATCTGTTCATCTTAGACTTGACTCAGGAGGAGAATTAATGTTATGAAGTCTTCCCTCCCTGCCTCATTATCCATCCTTTCTGCTTCTATAGCCATACTTAGTCAAAATAAGATCATCAAATTAAATCAACTTCAGTTTTGTGAAGTAGCAAAACTCGCTGCGAGCCAACACCTCGTGTCATGATAAGTAACATAAAAGGCTTTTACTTTCACAGCGCATGAACGTTGCTTTTGTTTACCGACATGCATGTAAACAACTGGGATTCGAACGGAGGAGATGCGCAGGAATGGTTTTCTGTGCGTCAGTTTGCTTTCACCAGCGCTGTTTCAGTTGCACATAGAGAATAACAAACTTGTCGTGCGAAAGACGGCGAATTTGACTGGCCACTAACATCTTTATTCTGGCAATACCACTCTTAGGATTAATACACTTGCATAAGTAAAACATATCTATAAGCTTTCTGGGCCACATATTGTTTTTGTTTTGCACCATCTCCCCTGCCGGCCCCCTGCAAAATGCTGCCCTGGGCGATCGCCCATAATGCCCATGCCTAAATCGCAGGGCTGTTACTGGGCACTGCTGTTGCAATGGAACGTTCTATTGACCGTCACCTCTTGGTGATTCTAAGCTCTTTGGTTCAGTTTAGTTCAGTCCAGCGTAATATAAATGGAGTATAAGTGTCAAATTGGTACAACCATAGCTTCATTTCAGCTTAGAATTATGAGACACTTGTATCTAAGGAAATGAAAGTTTCAAAGTAGCTTCCCCAACACAGGCAGGAACCCATGCTGGGATGAACATCCAAAACACAACATCACCAACTGTGCTCGTCTCTTCAGCAGGGAGCCAGCATCTTCCTGAGCAAAAAGCTACAATATACACAGCCATAAATATAGCACTTCTTTTTCAGTATTATGAGATTTGTGGCAGAATGACACCAGGGATTGAGTCCCAAAACTGCTGAAGATACCGCAAGAAAGAAGGGATGTACTGACCGCTGCTGCGTGACCTCAACCGGACTGAACCGCCACATTTTCATCCACAGGGAGTTAAGCATTAATAAAACATGACAGCAGTTTAGACGACTGGTGTTCTGGCACATTGTTCCACACGCTCAACGGAGCATCTACAGGCCCCCCAAAAAAACACAACGAAACGCACACCAGAGAACATCAGAGGTGTTACAGCCCCGAGCTAAAGGGAGGAAAACGAGAACATTTTCCAGCCGAGTAGAAAAATCCAATCGCTTCAGAACTCGCTCGTGGCATTTACTTCTGATGGAGCATGTCACAAATGATTAGCATCAGTTAGCACGCTAAAGCACGGATGACCACGCGCAATACTGAGCCCGCCGCTTTCGCTGATGTCAGTAAAAGATTTTTAAGCTGAAAAACAGAAGCGACATATTCGCATTAGACAACCGGCTACACTTTCAGACCAAGTATATTTTATTCTCGGTATTTGGTGTCTGTCAGAAGACATTAGACTTGAGCAGAAAGACGAGGACTGGGAGTTATTGTTTATTCCTTGCTGTTGGCGCGAAATTGATTCCTTGCTCTCCCTCTGTGAATTCTCTAAACGCGATCAATATGAAGATCAGAAGCGCAGTTCTGTTACACACCACATTTGCACACACCGCAGAGCCTCGGAATAAAGGCACCTTGCGGTTGAGGTAGTGGAGGGAAAATTCATTCACTTTCATGAACTGCAAAAAAACTTCAGTTGCATCAGTTCGAAATGAATCTTTGATGAACAAAATGTTCCTGACCATCACAGTTGAGGTGAACTCGGTCAAGCCATCAATTCTGCATTCTATCTAATAGTAGTTTCGGTAACCGACCTCATGCTCAGGAGGGAAGGTTGGCATCTCGCTGAGAAAGCTTCAAGTATTTGGTGATGCAATTTTTAAGGTCGTTTCTACAAGAGTCTTTTCATGCAAAAATGAATACTGCATAAGTACAGCATGGACCAAAAAAAGAAGAAGAAGAGAGATCACTTGAAGTTTCTCATTGACTGGAATTCGTAGGTATGGGTTTAGCTAAAATCAATTTCTGTATTATTCTATTAAGTTGTATAATATTTATTAAAATTTTCAAATAAAAAATATTACCATTTAGAGCAGGGGTCTCAAACTCAAATTGGCAGGGGGCCATATCAGTGACTGACAATTCATAGGAGGGCCATTTTAGCATTTCAGCACAAGACTAAAGTGGAAACCTGATGTAATTGATGCACTCAGACATTCTTCCCGAGAGTATATGCAGTCAAAGCTCCTTTTTTGTTTGTTTCTTGTTGTATATAAGGGTTAGTTTAAATTACTATGAAAATACTACAATTTTTATAATAATAATAATAATAATAATAATAATAATAATAATAATAATAATAGCAATTATTATGTCCTAATCAATTGTTGCTTAACCAAAAATTTGATAGATAGCGTAGTACAGCAGAAAGCAGATTGGATAACTTTAGTGACTTTACTGGCAATTGTTCCTCTCAATATCTTTCTTTTTTGTAAAGCTACAAAAAAGAGGGGAACATTTTGTATATATATTCACATTTACTTTAACATGTTCAATTTAGCCAGCAGTAAAACTTTTTTAATGCACATTTTTTTAAACAAATTTGAATATGCATATGAGGAAAATCTATTAAAAGAGACCATTTGAATTGAATATCAGCAAAATGATCATCTTTACACCACCAGCATAACATGAAGTGTTTGTACAATGAAATACAGGTGGTTAACTGATTATAATCAAATGGCCCTTGAATATTTACAAAAAATAGAGCTTTAGTTAAAATAGAGCACTTACGGACATGTATTTCAACGTTTAATTCAGGCCCAGAAATAAACTGCATGTGCGTTACTCTCGACCGCACACTGAGAGAAAACAAAAGTAACTTGAATATATATAGTGCAGTACTTTAAATGTCCAGTAGGGGATGGGTTAAAATCACAAGTGGCTATATGCGACTGCACAACAATGATAATGATTCAAAAAAATATATGTTGTGGTGAGCCGAATCTCGTAAAATTTTGACGTCAGTTGCAGGACGGAGGAAAGATGAAGGAGGGTCGCAAATGGCCCACGGATCGGTAGCTTGAGACCTCTGATTTAGAGCTTCTTTTTTCTGATAATTACAATTGGTCAGAATTTAAATTTGTTGTTACTGAAAAGTCATGCTTATTCCAACAATTATTGATGTCTGAATATTTAATATTTCGTTATTTTAAGCAATTTTTAAGCAAATGTCAGCTATTTTATTGAAGAAATGTCATTAATTCATTCATTTGCTTTTCGGCTTAGTCCCTTTATTAATCCGGGGTCGCCACAGCGGAATGAACCGCCAACTTATCCAGCATTTGTTTTACGCAGCGGAGGCCCTTCCAGCCACAACCCATCTCTGGGAAAAATGTCATTAATAGTTAATCAAATAAAACATATAACAAGAAAACATAAATCCCCAGAAACAAAATGGTCTTAATTATTTACACATTACTTTTATTCAACTAGCAAGTTTTTTTTTTTTTTGGACTGGAAATGACACAGGCTTCACCCAAAAGATAATAAGAAAAAAGATAATTAAACTGTCACAGTGTATGGGAAAATTCAAAGTTTGAAACCCTTCCAAATAATCCAAACGGTTTTACAACATCCTAATTACCTTGATTCATTGAGAAAAGCTGTTCTTATTCAACTCAACACTGCCTGCACTGTGAAAAATGGTTAGCAGACGAAAACATTAACATTTTGAAGTGACCCAGCCAGAGTCCTGACTTAAACCCAATTGAGAATCTGTGGTGGGAGCTAAAGATCAGGGTGATTGCAAGGAGAACCTCCAACCTGAAACCACTGACTTCCATTTCTAGGGAAAACAAATACTATGGAGGTCAAGTTTACAGATTATCAGCATTTTTTCAAAATATCTTATTTTCTGTTAAGCAGAAGAAAGAAGAAATTCAAACTGTTTTGTGACAATGACAGAATATTACATTTTTGGCGAACTATCCCTTTAACTCTTTCTGATTTGGATTGTAATAAAATAGAGTGCACCTTTTGTAAAGTTGCTTTTGGAACATATATATATATATATATATATATATATATTCTTACTTACTCTTACTCCCAGGGCCATTTATATCAAAGTTAATATTTAGCCACACCATGTTGGTGTTTCGTAACATCTAATTTTGAAACGAATACTGAAATTGAAATGAATACTCGATTGAAACGAATATTGAAATTGAAATGAATTCTGGATTAAAATGAATACTGAAAGCAGTGAACACATGATGATATAAGACTACATCTATTTACATCCTATGTTTAATATATTGTGCTCTGCCTTAATTTCTGCCAATGTGTACAGGAATAGTCTAAAACTAGTTTTCAGTTCATACGCACAACCGCAAGGAATGACATAAACATCAATAATGGGGATATTTTTTATAATATTATTATTTTTTATCCTGTTGAATTCAGTGAGTCACTCTTCTCATTTGTGCTGTGAGCTTTTATCCTCGGTACCAGCCCACAAACTAGGCCACGGAGATTAACCCTGTGATTCCACTGCTATAAATAGACACTATCAGCCAGAACATACTGTATTTTCATAGAGTGCCATTCTTATTTAAACCAGAGGGATTTTTATGGGGAGGTTTTGATTAAACTCAGGCAGCTGTTTTAAACGTTCATGTAATCTTTTTGCCTTGCTGAATGAAAGCATGGTTACACTTTACAATAAGGTTTCTTCGTCAATATTAGTTACATGAATTAATGTTAAACAATAGTTGTACAGCATTTAATGCTCATAGTTCAATATTAACTAATACGTGATTAAAATCCAAATTCATACCACAACCCCAAATCAGTATGGAAAATTCATCATTCATTCATTTTCTTGTCGGCTTAGTCCATTTATTAATCCGGGGTCGCCACAGCGGAATGATCCGCCAACTTATCCAGCATTTGTTTTACGCAGCGGATGCCCTTCCAGCCGCAACCCATCTCTGGGAAACATCCATACCATTCACACTCATGCACTACGGACAATTTAGCTTACCCAATTCACCTGTACTGCATGTCTTTGGACTTGTGGGGGAAACCGGAGCACCCGAAGAAAACCCACGCAACCACGGGGAGAACATGCAAACTCCACACAGAAATGCCAACTGACCCAGCCGAGACTCGAACCAGTGACCTCCTTGCTGTGAGGCAAACGTGCTACTCAGTAATTTCTAAATTTACTTTACATTGTATTTCATTGCAGACAATACAACTGACATTATTTATAATGTTCCTCAAGATTTCTAATGTATTTTTTTTCCAAATAAACACATATTCCAATTTCAGTTCTTGCAACACATTTGAAAAAAGTTGGGACAGGAGCAATTTAGAGCTAGTATTTCGGTAAATTCGTTAAATAATAATGTGATTTGAAACAGGTGATGTCACCAGGTGATTGTAATTATGATTTGGTATAAAAGCAGCATCCAAGAAAAGTCTAGCCCTTTAGGAGCAAAGACGGGCAGCGGATCGCCAGTTTGCCTACAAAAACGTGAGAAAGTCGTTCGTTCGTTCGTTCGTCCGTCCGTCCGTCCGTCCGTCCGTCCGTCCATTTTCTACCACTTTTCCAGGGCCGGGTCGCGGGGGCGGCAGTGTTAGGAGAGGAACCCCAGACTTTCCTCTCCCCAGACACTTCCTCCAGCTCCTCCAGAGGATCCCAGGCCAGCCGAGAGATATAGTCCCTCCAGCGTGACCTGGGTCTTCCCCGAGGCCTCCTCTTGGTGGGACATGCCTGGAACACTTCCCTAGGTAGGCGTCCAAGAGGCATCTGAAACAGATGCCCGAGCCACCACAGCTGACTTCTCTCGAATTATTGAAAATGTTCAATAACAATGTTTCTCAAAGAAAGATAGGAAGACTTGTGTATGTTTCACCTTCAACAGTGCGTAACATAATTAAAAGACTCAAGGAATCTGGAGGAATTTCAGTGTGTAAAGGACAAGGGTGCAAGCCTAAGCTGAACAACCGTGATCTCCGATCCCTCAGGCAGCACCGCATCAAGAATCCTCATTTCTCTATTAGTGATATCACCATATTGCCGCAGGACTACTTTGACAAACCCTTGTCAATCCTTGCCACAATACATACACAAATGCACAATGTTACATGCACAAATACAAGTTAAAACTGTACTGTGCCAAAAGGAAACTCTATATAATCAGTGTCCAGAAGCGCAGTAAACTTCTTTGGGCTCGGAAACATCTGGGATGGACCATCATACAGAGGAAATGTGTACTGTGGTTAGACGAATCAGTATTTCAGGTATTTTTTTGAGGAGAAATGAATGCAATGTGCTCTGGACCAAAGAAGAAAAGGATCATCCATACTGTTACCAGCAACAAGTCCAAAAGGCAGAGTTTGTCATGGTCAAGTGCCCATAACAAAGAAACTTCTGTGATGGCACCATTAATGCTGAAAAGTACATAGAGATTTTGGAGCACAATACACTGTCTTAACGAAGACATATTTTTCAAGGACGCCCTGGGACATATAACAAAGTCCTGGCTGCGGAGGAAGAGGAAACCGGTACTTGACTTGCCTACCTGCAGTCCCAACCTGTCTTCAATAGAGAATGTGTGGCCCATTTAGAACCACAGAAAAAAATGAAAAAAATAGAAAGAAATAGTGGAAAGAATGAACAAAAGGAACAAGCGGACGAATGGACGAACAAACAAATTAATGAAAGAGCAAACGAACGAACGAAAACAAAAGAATAAATAAATGAACGAATGAACAAACAAATAAAAGAATGAACAAAAGAATGACAAGTGATCTCTCTTCTTCTTTTATTTGGTCCATGCTGTACTTACGCGGTATTCATTTTTGCATGACTCTTGTAGAAATGAAAGAAAGAAACTCAAAACCAAACTACTGGACCCAAACTCTCTTTGAATATTAAACAAAACACTTTATTAAAAAACTGACAGACAGATCCTGTGATTGATTAATTGAAATGTTGTTGAATTGAATTATTGTTTTATTTACATAGCAAACAAGTGAATCATGAAAATGTGATGAAAATATCTATTAAATAATATCTATTAAATTATTTCAATCCTGCAGTATCTATCCAGCTTTATTGTTGATGATTCAACAGGCTAGGTACCTCAACAAACACATATACATAACAGGTCAATGCGTTCGGATAATGGATAACTTGCATTACTCAATCTCCATTACTTTCCTTCGTCTTAGCTCCTGCTTTATCACAGGTCGCCACAGCAGAATGACCCGCAGGTTTTAATATATATTATATAATATACTGTACATTCCTATCCATGAACACATTCATAGTCAAGTCAAGGTAATTCTAAGTATATTTAAGCTTTTGTATATACAGTATATTTTACTGTTTATTATCTGAGAATAATGTTGCAATTGGTCAATCAGACTAAAGTATTCTCGAGAGACATGTAACAAGATTCCATAAAGCTAACAGTTAAGCCAGTCATAAATAAGACATGGAAAACCCAGAGCGATGTCTGTCAATACACTCAAGATTCCCATTGGTTCAAAGATGAATATGGAGAAATACCATTCATCAACTAGATTAGTTGTTATATTGTGATGTATCCATCGACTGATCTTTCAAGTGATCAGTCATTTGTGTCCTTTATGATGTCACATGGTATCATATTGATTGATGATAGTAATCAAATGCTCTCATTAATGCATTAATGGAAACGCTGCAGCTTCCCAGAACCAGTGCTAATGACCTGTATTTTGGGAAGACTGAGCGAGAGAGAGAAAATTGAGGAAGAGAGAGCAGATTAATGTCTCACCATTACGTTATTCCTAGTTTTTTTATTTTTATTATTTCTTGCATAAAATGCAGTTACAAGACCTACATACAGGGGCTAAATGTTATAGACCTAATCACAGCAAGGATTATTACTAGAACAATAACTACAATCCAAACACTGGGTTCAGCCTGCTGGATCATTTTATTGTTTATTATTATTATTATTATTATTATTATTATTATTACAGTGTAATAAAAATGCTCGATTCCATGCAATTCCTTCATGCTCTCCTAACACAAATCGATTAATATAACTTTTTTTTGTTTGTTTAAACAAGGAGCAAAACTATTGGCCCCGCTTTATGTTAAATGGCCTTAACTAATATGTACTTACACTGCAATTAATAATTTGCTACAGTGTACTTATTGTGTAAATACATGTTATTACATTGTACTGCACTTATGATTGATTAAATACGTGCATGTAACTAAATCTGTAATTAATTTCTGTAATTACATCTTCAATACACTGTTGACCATCCCTTACACTTTAATCTATCCTAAACCTAGCTATACCACCAAACCTGTTTCTAAATCTACCCCTATCCCACCTCAATAGCACCAGAAGTGATCTGCAATACATTATGAACACAGTAGGTACACTGTGTTTATTTTTTGATGCAGGTACATAGTAGATAAGGCCACTTAATATAAAGTGGGACAAAATTATTTCTTGTAAACATGTTAAGGGTCACTAAAAATGTTATTATTATTATTTTTTAATCAAACTATTGGCTTGAATCGTCCTTGTTAGCTCAGTTCAATGAACTAACTGTTGCTCACCATATACTGTACCATTTGTTTGTGTTAATAGCCTAGTAGTTAGTGTGCTGTCATGCAAAATAAAATAAAGAAATAATAACAATAATAACTTTTGCTGCTTGTTCAAACTAATTTAAAACAAGCTGAAACAACATAATTCTGCAGATTTTGGGAGGAAACCTAATTGGTTTATGTCCCGTCTTTCGGATGAGACGTTAAACCGAGGTCCTGACTCTCTGTGGTCATTAAAAATCCCAGGATTTTCTTCGAAAAAGAGTAGGGGTTTAACCCCGGCATCCTGGCCAGATCTGCCCAGTGGCTTCTGTCCATCATGGCCTCCTAACATCCCCATATCATAATTGGCTTCATCGCTCTGTCTCCTCTCCACCAATCAGCTGGTGTGTGGTGTGCGGTCTGGCGTAATATGACTGCCGTCACCTCATCCAAGTGGATGCTGCACACAGGTGGTGGATAAGGAGATCCCCCCATTGTGTAAAGCGATTTGAGTGGCTAGAAAAGCGCTATATAAATGTAAGGAATTATTATGTTCAATCTACTTAAATTAGTTGTGGTAACTTAATGGATTTGTGTTGGGACAACATAAAGGAATTGTGTGGAACACTGCATTTTTTTTACTCAGGCGTCCTGACTTTGAATCCTGGCTCGTGGACCTTTATGTGATCCTATCCCTCTATCTCTCTCTCCAACTTTACTTCCCATCTACCTACTTTCCTGTCAACAAAAGCAAAATGCCAAAAATTAAATCGTTCAAAAATGTTCGGTTGAGCATTTTCACTGGGTTGATCTTGCTGGGTTATTTGCTCCATAATCTTTTGTCATACTTCCTTGCATGCTTTTGTCCTCACCCTTCAAATAACAAAAGAAGTTCAAGCAGGTGAAAGCTAGACAAAATTTTATTAACATTTAATTTATTATCAAAATGCTAAGTACTTAAATAAGTCATTATGTTGGATTCAACTAGAATAATGAGCATGAAGAGGTAAAAGAAATGTTAGATTTTATCTTCTATCAGCTTTTAGCATTACATTCTTTATTTACATTATATATCATTCATTCCACATTTTGTTAGGTCGAAATGCATTTTTAGTGTTTTATCTCTAGATATTTTGCTAGTTTGTTGTACTTTAAGGTGATTCAGCAGTCCTGAAAGCATCACTGATTATCTAATGAAGCTGTAAGTCTTTTTCATAAATTATTTTATTATGCTGCTGTTTCTGAGTGTATGAAACTCACACAGCTAAATAACATGCATGAGTCATATTTTAATATAATATAATATAATATAATATAATATAATATAATATAATATAATATAATATAATATAATATAATATAACATAACATAATATAATATAATATAATATAATATAATATAATATAATATAATATAATATAATATAATATAATATAATATAATATAAGGGCACCACGGTGGCCTAGTGGTTAGCACGTTCGCCTCACAGCAAGAAGGTCGCTGGTTCGATCCCCGGCTGGGCCAGTTGGCATTTCTGTGTGGAGTTTGCATGTTCTCCCCGTGGTTGCGTGGGTTTCCTCCGGGTGCTCCGGTTTCCCCCACAGTCCAAAGACATGCGGTACAGGTGAATTGAGTAAGCTAAATTGTCCGTAGTGTATGTGTGTGAATGAGAATGTATGGATGTGTTTCCCAGAGATGGGTTGTGGCTGGAAGGGCATCTGTTGCATAAAACAAATGCCGGATAAGTTGGCGGTTCATTCCGCTGTGGCGACCCCAGATTAATAAAGGGACTAAGCCGAAAAGAAAATGAATGAATGAATGAATAATATAATACAGGTGCCATGGTGGCGTAGTGAGTAGCACGTTTTTATCACAGCAAGAAGGTCGCTGGTTTGAGCCTCGGCTGGGTCAGTTGGCATTTCTGTGTGGAGTTTGCATGTTCTCCCCATGGTTGCGTGGGTTTCCTCTGGGTGCTCCAGTTTCCCCCATAAGTCCAAAGACATGTGGTATAGGTCAGTGGTTCTCAAACTGTGGTACTTCTTCCAGTGGTACGCGGAAGAATCGCTGAATAATAAAAGAATAAACTGAACACACTTTTTAAACCCTTTGACACCTATGATAACACCGTGATCAGAGAGCATTGGCTGTTCCCTGAAGCATACGAGTACACCGGAGTGCTTATAATGTTTACTTTAGTGCATCGCGTCCTCAGATGTTAAAAAAATCAGTCTGCTTGGCGCGGAGGAAGAGAAAGAGGCACGCGCGCTTGCGGAGGGTTGTGCGGAGGAGATACACACGCGCTAGAGAAGCCCTTCAGCAGACCAGTCCTGTTGTGTTGGAATTTCAGTTACTGTCTGCAAACTCAGGAATACTGCACGTATGAATTGGTCAAGCACTGTATATTAGTAAGTAAGTGCGTTAATGCACAACGCGCAGGCAGACAGAGAGAGAGCATGTGTAAAGAACATGCTAATATTATTATGCGATTTCATCGGTCCGATCATGGGTGGACAAATAAGACATTCTCAGTGAGATGAGTATTTTTCTAATTTTGCGGATTTCCCGTCCGCCATTAACAGCCCGGTTTCACATGCGAGTTGCTATGGTAACTATAAACATTTGGGAGAAGCGCATTTATTTTGAACTGTGATCAAAACTGACTGGAACTACCTGAGCGTTGCACACCCTCCAGCCAATCAGAATCAAGAATATCAAGACTATGGAATTTATGCATTAATCACTCGCTTTTCTGGCACACACAGGCCTACTGTAAATGACGAGCAGTAAGCAGATCTCATTTCTGATTTAAATATGTAATTCCAAATCATATCAAAATACAATTTAACGTTTAGATATCAAAGATATGTCATCTGTACATGCAATATATATCTCAAAAGGTATAAAAAAAATGTATGTATATACGTATATGTCATATAACCTATATTCATCAGGTCCAAGCAACATTTCCAGGTTTTGATGAATAGGCTACTATACATTAATACTTTACAAGTACATCAGTTTTCTTTTTATTCCTTAAGAACAGTGTCATTTTTAAACACTTTTAAAAGCACATTCTAATTTAAATGGTAAAGTTATTTTTTACTCTGCAAGCACAGTTAATGTTCAAACTATTTATAATGTGTAAAGTGGCTGACAATAATACATATTCTAAATAAAAGGAATTGACTTGTCTCGTTTATGAACTGTGCAGTGCTGTCGCTGCTTAATTAGGCCTACTACGCTACTGTATTTCAATACTGGTCATTATAGTGGTACTTGGAGAGACAATTTTTTTCTGAGGTGGTACTTGGTGAAAAAAGTTTGAGAACCACTGGTATAGGTGAATTGGATAGGCTAAATTGTCCGTAGTGTATGAGTGTGTATGGATGTTTCCCAGAGATGGGTTGCAGCTGGAAGGGCATCCGCTGGGTAAAAATATGCTGGATAAGTTGGCGGTTGATTCCGCTATGGCGACCCCGGATTAATAAAGGGACTAAGCCAACAAGAAAATGAAT
>CAIGQQ010014769.1:752091-766678 GCA_903798035.1 Danio albolineatus
AAAAAAAAAAAAAAAAAGGAATCCACATTTTCTAGACAAGTCCTGACTCCAGTCAGTGCTCAAAACCTTTTTTGTCTCTTCCTTTCAGTGGAATTTTGCTCTGGCCACTGTGAAGGTCAGTCGAATTCTTCCACCATACATCATTTCTGTATTCACCTCGCTTTGTGCACAGACATACTGTATTGTCATGCTAGAATTGCCACAGTGGCTCGAATTCATCTAAACTGAAGCAACTGAAGTGGTACGTCATCTCTGAATAAAAACCACAGATACTACATATCAGCAACAGAGAAATAGCCAAGTAACTACTATAGGTATCTTTATTTACAGCCCATCGATGTAAAGTGCTCAATAAGTATTGAACACATCATGTTTTTGTTTTGTTTTGTTTGTGAAAAATATTGTAAAGGTGCTGTTGACATAGAATTGAACATATTTTGGTAAAAACCCAAACAATACAAACATAAAAATATATTTTTTTAAATCTGAAACAATTGTAATGTGTAACAACAATGGAATGGCCAAGGATAATGTACTGAACTACTGAAATGTATTTAATACTTTATTTTTTTCTTTTGGTGATGGCAGCCTAAAGATGCCTCTCATATGGAGAATGAAGTCACATGAATTTGTCAAGAGTGAGTTTTTCACAGACTTCAACAGAGTGTAATAATCTTAATGGCTCTGTGGGTCTCGTCTATCAAATCTGATATTTAATTTATACTGTCTATTAGATTCAAGTTAGGTAATTGGCTGATTCTACAGCTTGATTTTCTTTCTCTGAAAGCATTTGAGCAGAGATGCCCGAACAAGGGCCCGCGGGCCAAAGTTGGCCCAGGGTAACCTTTAGTTTGGCCCGCCATCCCATCTGAGAAGTGAGAGAGAATGATGGGGAGATTGTCAATTCAAATGTAATGCAACTATTTATTCATTTTACTGTTAAAATCGAACTGAAATTAAGTTAATAAATTCAATTAAATGGTGTAAATGAATCAGATTTTGTTTAAACTGGTGAGTAAATCAAGTCAAAAGACGGATTCTGCTTGACTGATGTATTCAGCACTCAACTCCAATGTGTTATCAGTGTAATTGTTTGTTTTTTATTGCAATAAGTTAATCCTCTAAAAAGTTACACTGAGTTAGTTGATACGATTTAAAGTAAAGTTTGCTATTTATTTAGAAATATTAGGAAATAAATTAGAAATTACCCATGGCAACTTTAATATAATACTGTTTGATATATTTACCTTCGGCCCACGGCTCGCAATAATATTTTGTTGGCCCTTTATATGAAAAAGTTTTGGCAACCCTGCATTTGAGAGTTTCCTTGGTTTTGTTTTGGATTATTGTCTTGCTGAAATGTCCACTCTGGTTTCATCTTCATCATCATGTTAATTTAGATGCTGGACTGGGGCGGCAAATATTCATTTACAATTATGAAGGGCAAAGTGAGTTGCTGAATAACTACTGAGAGATTTCAGCTGCTGTCTGGGCTTTCACTGCCTTTCTACAGCTTGCTTTCTTCATGTGTTCAACACTTTATTTTTAATTTGTAAACTAATTATTTTTAATATTGTCATTATTGCATATGTGAATATATTTGGTTGTTACCAACATCTGGTGGAAATTTCAACAGCACCTTTAGAAATACAGTATGTTTCATGTGATGTGTTGAATACTTATTTTCCCCACTTTACATGATTGAAAATGATTATTTTTATCCATTCCTCAGTGTATATAGGTAATATATTTGGTACATTTGAATAAATCTGATTTATTAAACAAATGTATTTATTAAAATAGTATTTTAGTCACCAAACATCTTTAGAAATAGAAAGGTAATACATTTAAATTTGTGCAAAATATTGGGGAAACAAATTACTAACTACACAATTTGAACACAATGTTATATATACTTTTTTCTCTTTGTTTATTCAATAGTTTTATTTTATATATAAATATAGGTGTACTAATTTTGGACTGTTATGATAAGTTATTTTGTTAGATAAGCTCCAGATTTGGCTTCAGTACTGACTAATCTAATGTATATGTATATTAAATGTGTATTAAATGAAAGATTTGTGAGGGGTGTTCTCCTATATTGGCAGCACTGTCTATAATTGAATAGCTAGTGAGTTTGAGACCCATATATTCATCAGGCCTCAAGGAGCAGACGGGATCACGTCCCTATTCCCCATAGAAACAAACCACTGCCATTTGCTACAGACTTTTCCCACCTCTGCACTATTATTTTAAAACGCTCCATCCATTTCACCTCCTCCCCTTTTAGATACATTCACGGTGATTTATATAGAGGCTCTGACTCATTATTTTGCATGTTGTGGTTTGGTTTAGCTGCCTCGTGGATTGAAATGCCCACCATTCTGAGCACTCAGTTAAATCCTGTGCTTCTTTTTAAATAAGCAGCTTAGCGGAAAACCTTTTTACTTTATCTAACAGGAATAATTATGACAATAATGTCACTTTAATGGAGTCAGATAAACCTTCCAATTTAATACATCATCTCAAAACTGTTTGGTCCGGGACATTGGGGCTAAAACAAGCAGATATATGATTTCCCATAATCACTACTTTTTTTTTTTGTTAAATACAAGTAGGCTGAGCAACAGTGCAGTTCTTTTTTTTAAACTAAATGTGTTCAACTCAGACTTTGAATACTAATAAGTAGTTTAACTCAAGGCCCAAAGACGTGGGCTTAATCTTTTGGCGGATATTACAAAATCTGACAGTAATGCAGTTTGTTCATTACAGAAAATTGCATGTTATGGAAAAATGTTCCAGGCCAACGTGCGCTTATTAAGTGTTTCGGGCTGGAAGTTTGAGAACTTCTCATTAAGAACTTCCAGAGCTGATGAGAAACAAAAGAGAGTGATAATGAGTCATTGTCGACGTAAAATGACAAAAATAAAACCCATCCTCATACCTCTGGTTTCCATGGCAACTTTTTGTACTTCTGAGCAAGCAACTTGCGGATTTCAGCTTGATCTTTGTTGTGAGCAGTGCCGGCGTTGGGCTCATCTTCCTGCTAAAAAAGAAATAGAGAGAGAGAGAGAGAGAGATCCATGTCATCATTCTGGCTTCATACATATTATGTCATTTATATATCAATAAAAGCCTGTGCTATTTCCTAATATTTTTATATATTTAATAAATTATTTATTAATTAATTTATTAGTTTAAACATTTATTTATTTATTTAAACATTTGTGTGTTTGTTTGTTAAAAATATTTATTTATTTATTTATTTATTTATTTATTTATTTATTTATTTATTTATTTATTTATTTGTTTATTTAGGCTGTATAAAATAACCTGTTATTGAGGCGTAAATGCAAATTAATTTTAGTGGCACTCATTTTATTAACGTGTGATTAATGCAGAGCATTTTCTTTTGACTCGTGGTCTTACCTGTATTTGGAAACAAATAATATGCAGCGAGTGAAGTTGCAGATGCAGCATCAATTGGAAATGATGGAGAATGACAAATGTACAAATTGTAAGATCATAAACAGAACAATATCTGAATGTCTGTCAGCAAGAGAAAAGTGATCTGCATTTATTGTCAATGTGAATTAGATTATCGCGATACATTGAGTTTAAAACAGGAGTGTCAAACTCATTTAGTTTATTTTCAAATTATTATTATTTTTTTCACATACACAGTCATTCACTGTGTAATTCAATTCAATTCACCTTTATTTGCATAGCGCTTTTACAATGTAGATTGTGCCAAAGCAGCTTCACATTGAAGGTTATAGTAAATTGAAACAGTGTCAGACCAGTTTTCAGTGTTGGAGTTCAGTTTAGTTCAGTTCAGTTCAGTGTGGTTTAATATTTACTACTGAGAGTCCAAACACTCAAGAGCAAATCCATCGTTGCACAGCTCTACAAGTCCCGAACCATGCGAGCCAGTGGCGACAGCGGTGAGGAAAAAAACTTCACCAATTGGCGAAAGTGAAGAGTAAAAAAAAAAACCTTGAGAGAAACCAGGCTCAGTATATTGTATACAGTATACTGCTCTGTATACTGTATACTACTCAATATGCAGTATACTGAAATGCTTATACAATTACATGCAACCTTAAAAAAACAAACAGGAAGTGCATTCTTTTCTTAATAACATGCACTGGTGAATTGTACACCACAAAACTAGCAACTTGAGCTAACAAAATCTTATGTTTAGTTTTAATTTCATTTGTACTTTAAATGGAAAAACTAAACTAAAACAAAATAGCAAAACATAACATTGTTCTTTAAATCCTGGGTTGAAATGTGACCTGTGCTCTTGCCATCTCTAAATTTCTCTGTCTAGACTTTTCCGGTCTCTGATGTCACTGCCAGTAACGCTGATCTTTAAGAAATAACATTTCCATTAAAAAGGAAATCTGCTGCACATTTGGTGCTGTCATGTTCATTGGCTTAAGACACGCGCCAGCTTTCCTTTGGTACGCTCAAGTCAGACAGGGTGCCATCAGCAAGGAAACAGACCGCTCTTCTCTTTAGCTCTCAGTTCATTTCTCTTCATATTAATCTTCTTCTTCAGTCATGTGTCGCACGTCAATGTTCACTGCTAATTGAAAATTGCGCTGAAGCATCACAAAACCCGATTAGGAGTGGCTTAAAGTCAATACCGTCGAAGAGAAGCCACAGTAATAAAGGCCTTTATATATTGCGTTAGTAATTATGTCTCATTTGACAGCTAGAGCGACTGGCTATGTTCACAAACAGACTAGCATATTATTCTTTAATAGTTACTTAAAGTAATTAATTACTAAATGCACCATTAAAATAACCTTAACTCTAGCATATTACACCTTACTAGGTCACAAGTAGTGTGGGGTAAGTTATTTAAAAAAAAGTAATTGATTCCTAATTACATCATTCAAACAATATTCAAATTATTCATCTAATTGCTTTTCCTAAATGGTAACTTAATTACTCAAGTAATTTATTTAGTTGATTCAGTAGTACCTAAAATCCATATGAATCTCATGGTTATGAATGCATAGGTACTAGAAATTTAAAACGCATACAAATAACGGCAACTTTAGAAAGCGAAAGTAAAATCCGAATCCTGGACATTTGTTTTGGAGATTCAGAAACTACAGTCGAACGCATTTTGGTGCAAAAGGCACGTCACTGTGGGTCTGCAGAGCACGTGAGATTGTCTATATTAGTGTTGACGGTTCTCGCGCACACAGAACCAGCAGTAGGAATTATGCGCGGATCAGCTGAAATTAGGCATGGGCCGGTATAAGATTCTGACGGTATGATAACCTTTGATAAAAAATATCACAGTTTCACTGTATAACTGTCACGA
Organism: Danio albolineatus; assembly: GCA_903798035.1. Taxonomy (NCBI): domain Eukaryota; kingdom Metazoa; phylum Chordata; class Actinopteri; order Cypriniformes; family Danionidae; genus Danio; species Danio albolineatus. Next base: position 757,433 of record CAIGQQ010014769.1, read on the forward strand.
TCAGAGGAAGGAGAGGGAGGCAGATGTAGTAAACAGTATATTTATTACTGTAACATCATAAACATACGTAGTATATAAGGCAAAGGCAGTCGTTAGGAATGGGGATCCAGACAGGCGAGTAAGATAGTCACTTCCCTGAGTGGAGGCTGAAGACGAAGATCAATGCAGAGCTGATGCGGAGCAGTAGCAAAGCACAGGAGGGTATCAAGGAGAGGTTGCAGGAAGGCTTGGGTGATCGTGTCCATGTGTGCTACTCGACGGTGAATGTGAGGATGAAGGGAGCTTATATAGGTGAGTCCAAAGTGGCAACAGGTGGTAATTAGTACTCGGGGGATTGTGCACGGCTGGAGGACGGTCTAGGTGAATTGGATGGAGAGTGACGGACTGGGGACGTGACAGTACCCCCCCCCCCCCTCCACGGGTGCCTCCTGGCACCCTGGTGCGACGGCGGGGACGGCCACGACTTCTAGGAGCAGGTTGGTTGGGATGACGCTGATGGAAGTCGTCTAGGAGAGTGGGGTCCAAGATGTCATTACGGGGAACCCACGACCTTTCCTCTGGGCCGAAGCCCTCCCACTGGATCAGGTACTGGAGTTGGCCATTCCACCGTCGAGAGCCAATAATTTCTTGCACCTCATAGATGTTGTCCCCGAGGACGTCGGGTGGCTCTGGAGGGGGAGGCGTCCGGGGGTCTGTAGGGGAAGAAGAGACAGGGTTAGTGTAAGGTTTGAGCAGTGACACATGAAAGGAAGGAGATAGTCTGTAGTGTTGGGGTAGGTTGAGACGGTAGGTGACATCATTGATACGGGAGTGAATGGTGAAAGGCCCTATGTAGCGGGGACTCAGCTTTTTGCAGGGCAGTCGGAGGCGGATGTTCCGAGTGGACATGGGGCTGAGTCCCATACCCTCTCGCTCTCCTGGAACCAGTGATCCACCGCGGGCACTTCTGAGGTCTCCCCGGACCAGGGGAATAGAGAAGGCTGGTACCCCAGGAAACACTGGAACGGGGTGAGCCCGGTGGTGGATTGGCGGAGTGAGTTCTGGGCGTATTCCGCCCACGGCAGATACTGGGACCAGGTGTTCTGGTGGCGAGAGCAGTACGTCCGGAGATACCGATCGATCTCTTGGATCTTGCGCTCGGTCTGGCCGTTGGTTTCGGGATGGTATCCGGAAGAGAGACTGATAGTAGTACCCATTAGACGAAAGAAGGCCCGCCAGACCCTAGAGATAAATTGGGGCCCGCGGTCAGATACTATGTCTTCAGGGATTCCAAAGTTTCTAAACACATGCTGGAAGAGGGCTTCAGCAGTTTCAAGGGCAGTGGGTAATCCTTTGAGGGGAATCAGCTTACACCCCTTGGAGAAACGGTCGACCACCACCAGGATGGTAGTATCGCCTCCAGATGGTGGGAGGTCAGTGGCGAAATCGACTCCCAGGTGCGTCCAGGGTCGGCGGGGAATGGGCAGAGGCATGAGCTTCCCCTCAGGCAGGTGACGTGGTGGTGACGGCACAGACCGAGCATCCCCGGACGTATTGGGAAACATCGGAGGCCATGTTGGGCCACCAGTACCTGGTGCGAATGAGCGAGAGGGTCCGCCTGCTGCCCGGATGTCCTGAGCCGAGGGATGTGTGCGCATCCTTGAGGAGCCGAGTGCGGAGATCAGTGGGGACGTAGATGAGGAGGTCGTTCTGGGGGGACTAGGTTCTTCCTGGGTGGCGGCACGAATCTCCTCATCCAGTCTCCATAGGATGGGAGCCAAGAACACCGAGGAGGGAAGGATGGGTTCAGGAGTGTCAGAGGAGGGGTCTGGTGAATACTGTCGGGAGAGTGCGTCGGCTTTGACATTCTTGTGGCCGGGTTGGTAAGTGATGTGGAAGTTGAATTGGTTGAAAAAGAGTGACCAGCGGGCTTGACGTGCATTGAGACGATGGGCATTGCAGAGGTATTGAAGGTTTTTGTGGTCGGTTAGCACGGTGACCGGTGTCTTGGCTCCCTCGAGCCAATGCCGCCACTCCTCATAGGCAAGCTTGATTGCCAGAAGCTCGCGGTCCCCAATACCGTAATTCTGCTCGGCTGGACTTAACTTCCTGGAGAAATACGCACAAGGATGGAGAACAGGGGGTTCACCAGACCATTGCGATAGTACGGCACCCACTCCTACATCCGCTGCATCGACTTCTACCAAGAAGGATCGGGTAGGATCAGGATGTCGTAAGATCGGGGTTGTAGTGAATTTCTGCTTTAGGAGAGCGAAGGCTTGACGGGCACTGGGATCCCAGACAAGATTCTTCGCTCCTCCCTTGAGCAATGAAGTTAGCGGGGCTGTCAGTAGGCTGTAGTCCCTGATGAACCTCCGGTAGAAGTTTGCGAATCCCAGGAACCTCTGGAGTTCTTTCACGGTCCGAGGTTCCGGCCACTTGGCCACGGCCTCAACCTTCCCGGTCTCCATTTGGACCCCCTCAGCGGAGATCACGTATCCGAGAAAGGAGACGGTGGAACGGTGGAATTCGCACTTCTCCGCTTTGAGGTACAGGTGATGCCTACGGAGTCGCTGAAGTACCTGAACAACGTGGCTTTGATGGTCGGCCAAATTACTAGAATAAATGAGGATATCATCGATATAGACTATAACGAACTTATGGAGGAGATCTCGGAAGATCTCGTTCATAAAGCTCTGAAATATGGAGGGACTGTTAGCTAGGCCATAGGGCATCATCTGATACTCGTAGTGGCCTGTGGGCATGATGAAGGCGGTTTTCCACTCGTCCCCAGCCCGGATACGGATCAGATTGTATGCGCTGCGGAGGTCCAACTTAGTGAAGATCCGGGCGGTTCTCAGTTCCTCTAGGGCCGCGGGCACAAGTGGCAAGGGATAGGCGAACTTCACCGTGGCTTCATTCAGGGACCTATAATCAATACATGGCCTCAACCCCCCGTCCTTCTTGGCAACAAAGAAGAAGCTGGATGCAGCGGGAGAAGTGGAGGGTCTGATAAACCCCTGCTGGAGGGCCTCCTGGATTTAGTTCTCCATCGCCTCATACTCAGGACCGGAGAGTGGATAAATCCGTCCGCGAGGTAACTTGGCGTTGGGCAGCAGGTCTATGCTACAATCACAGGGCCGGTGCGGGGGTAGTTGTGAAGCACGGGTTTTGCTGAAGACGTCTAGGAAAAGGTGATAGAGTTCAGGAATGGTGGATGACAGGGTATCCGGATGAGGTGGAACGGTGGTGGCGTGCACAGGTAAGTGAGGGTTCTTTGGTGTTCTGGTCTTGGGGTTAGAAGGAAGGTGGATATGTTCAGAACATTCGGGTCCCCAGGACAGTACCTCTCCTGTGCTCCAATTGATGGCAGGGTTGTGTTGGATGAGCCACGGACAGCCCAGCACCACGTCCACATTGGCATTCAGGAGAACGAGCAGCATGAGTTTCTCCTGATGGTGTGGAGAAATGATCAGGGTCACCTTTTTCGTCCTCCGGGTGATACGGCCATCGTCCAATGGTGAGTCCTGAATATTAGTAACCTCAAAGGTGGTTTCGCTGTAGACGGAGGGAAGGCGGTGCTTGGCAAGGAAAGTGGATGAAATAAAGTTTCCGGCAGCTCCCGAGTCCACCAGCACATGTACGGGGAGAGTACGAGAGTGTATGATTAACTGGGCAGATATATGAGGCATATGTGAAACAACTGGTGTGAGACTGAATGCACTCACCATTGGACGAGGAGGGCGAATCGGGCAGGCAGCAATCTGGTGGTTGGCTTCTCCACAGTATAGACATAGTCGGCGCTGAATGCGGTGCTGTCGTTCGGCCACAGTGAGGTGTCGGGTGTCAGTGAGCATGGGCTCGTCGTGGCTCATCGGTGGAGAAAGTGGTGGCTGAACAGAGGGAGGTCGGGATTCAGAAGCGGAAACGCTACAGGCTGACAGATGTTGTGACACGGAGATGGTCTTTTTGATAAAGGTCTCTAGTTGAGCATTGTCATCGTAAATCACCATATGCTTTCTCAAATCGGGATGTAAACCTCTTCGGTAAGCAGCGAGTAGCGCCACCTGGTTCCAGCCACTGCTAGCTGTTACGTCCTAAACCTGAGGGTGTAATTATGGATCGATGAAGTGTTTTGGCGGAGATTGATGAGTTCATCGTGGACGGACATGGGGGTGAGAGTTGCACCGAACACCTCCCAGAAGTGAGTTGTGAACGCAGTGAAAGATGACAGAACTGGGCTCTGAGAGGTCCACAAGGAATCTGCCCATTGCACCACTTTACCAGTTAACAGTGAAATGATGTACGAGATTTTGGATGCTTCGCTGGGGAATCGGGGGGGAATTCGCCTCTATGTACAGCGTACATTGAAGCACGAAGCCACTGCATGTACTGGGTTCGCCGCCATAGCATAGCGGATGTGCTAGCGGCGTGTTGACAATCGTGGGAAAGGTCGGCGCTGGGCCAGATGGTGTTTTCGGCAGACCAGAAGAAGTCATGGTGACTAATTCGGCGAATGGATTGGATTTATCTGTGACAGTTTCCATAAACAAGGTAAGCAGATACTTTACTGGTTCGTTGAGCTGGAGCGTGGCTTACTTCCGGGTAGCTTGTGTCCGTTCACTTTTAGTTTGTCTTCGGTCGAATATCCTGTCCCGATCAGAGGAAGGAGAGGGAGGCAGATGTAGTAAACAGTATATTTATTACTGTAAAATCATAAACATACGTAGTATGTAAGGCAAAGGCAGTTGTTAGGAATGGGGATCCAGACAGGCGAGTAAGATAGTCACTTCCCTGAGTGGAGGCTGAAGACGAAGATCAATGCAGAGCTGATGCGGAGCAGTAGCAGAGCACAGGAGGGTATCAAGGAGAGGTTGCAGGAAGGCTTGGGTGATCGTGTCCATGTGTGCTACTCGACGGTGAATGTGAGGATGAAGGGAGCTTATATAGGTGAGTCCAAAGTGGCAACAGGTGGTAATTAGTACTCGGGGGATTGTGCACGGCTGGAGGACGGTCTAGGTGAATTGGATGGAGAGTGACGGACTGGGGACGTGACAATAACGGTATTGTGTTTACTGCTCTAAAATATATTCATTTTAAATGTCTGCCTAAAAAACAAAACCTTTTCCTCTTTGAACACAATATATTTTATTTTGAGAAGCTTTTAAAATATTTTGGGGCAGTAAACATGTCAGGCTAAATAATTCAAGTGAATCATTGACTACTGCTGTCTTCATTAGTTTCAAAAACACAAATTTCTTTACAATTTACACCTAAAAAAAAAAAAAAAAAATTTAATAAATAATCTTACTCATACCTTAGGAACGGTATAGCAGAAAACTTTGGCGGTATAAAAACCTTGACTATTCCATACCCCGGTATACCTTGACAACAGTTATCGTCCCATGCCTAGCTGAAATGTCACCCGAATCCGTGGCTTCATTCTAATCATCCACTCGCCACCCGACCGCACATATAAATTGATCTAATATATCTGTCCGCTCCCGACCCGCACCCGATCGTCATTTTAATTGTTCTAATCTTTGTTTTAAGCGCAGATCGTTCTTTATGAACAGCAGATTCAGTGAGCTAATAGTTTTTAAATGAACATTTATTTATAAAAACAAAAGTTTGTCTTTGGACTACATTTTCGTTATTTTCAAATAGGCACACAAAGTAAAAATAAGAACTTTTAGCTTTTTCAGATACAGGCAAAAGATAACAAAAACGGTGCCACTTCAGCCTAAATGGCAGCTAAGTTATGTTTACTTGGCCTTTTTTTTTGCACTGTGCAAAAGCAGAATAGCATCTACTGTGCCTGGATTCAGGCATTTCCACCTCGCCTCCAAAACAGGGCCAGCTGCACTAAATGAGCGTTCGCTGGCATCGCTTATTGCAGGAATGCACAAGATTCTCCTTGCAAGGCACTGCAGTCATGTAAATAAGCGATCTTGTTTCTCCCAGAACGATAGCAAATTTCCCTTTGAAGACGTCTCTAACTGAAAGTTTGAACAGTACTCTTGCACTTCATCCATTAGTATGGCCGTCTTCACATTCTGCGAAGTCTACTCTGTGCTTTTTTGCCTGCCACTGCCATGTCCCGCTATGTCCATCCGCAACCCACCCACAAATAATCATAATGTATTTTTTCATTCATTTTCTTTTTGGATTAGTCCCTTTATTAACCTGGGGTCGCCAACTTATCCGCCAACTTATCCAGCACCTGTTTTACACAGCGGATGCCCTTGCAGCTGCAACCCATCTCTGGGAAACATCCATATACATACTCATTCACACACATACACTACAGACAACTTAGCCTACCCAATTCACCTGTACCATATGTCTTTGGACTTGTGGAGGAAACCGGAGCACCCGGAGGAAACCCACGCAACCATGGGGAGAACAGGCAAACTCCACACAGAAATGCCAACTGACCCAGCCGAGGCTCGAACCAGCGACCTTATTGCTGTGAGGCGATTGTGCTATCCACTACACCACCGTGGCACCCTATATCAACATTTGACTGTATTATTAATCATATAAAGTGCCTATAGAAAATCACCATACCCTGTAAAAATCTATATCTTTACTCACATTACACCCTGCTTTCATAAGAGCTTCGTGATACAGTTTTAGAAAAGCACAGGTTAGGAGAGGCTACATAAACATTTCAAGGGCTAGAAAAGTTGTTTTTAATGTCATTTGATTTTAGGCTGTATGCAAGTCATAATTTCAAATGGGTGGGATTTTCTATAGGCACTGTAAATGCAGATTCGGTAACTTTACATTATGCCTTAAGTATTCATTTGAAAGAAAATGTACAGTGTGACATTATTGCCTCACAGCAGCACAGAATGAGTGAATTTGATCATAACTTCCTCTTTGCTACTAGAAATAGCAAAAAATGTACATTAATGAACATCACACACTCGCTAAATCAGTGTTTCAACTGCAGAAAGTGAAAGAAATAGCTCTACATTTACATCAAATCAGTCATTAAGTGTCCACAGATGGTTAGTTTACTTAACTTATTTTACTTTTTGCATTGTGTTAGCCTGAATATGCCTCATAGTTTTGTTAGTTTTTATATTCCAGTGAAAAGTATTACCAACTTTTCTGCGAACTCGTAAAATAGTTATGTTATTTTACATTTACATTAAGTGATTTAGCAGACGCTTTTGTCCAAAGTGACTTACAATTGAGGAGGCATTCCATGATTCAACAAGAAGAGGCAATACTCAAAAGAAGAGCTAATTATACAGTAGAACTGTTAGTGCTTAGAGAATTAAGTGCTAGAGTAAGGAGAGGAAAGTGTTTTTACAGGTGGTTTGTCAAGTTTTTTTTTTTTTTGAGAGTAGAGTGATTATAAGAGAGTGTCTGATGCAAATGTGCAAAAAATAGTGCGAGTGTTAATTAAAGAGTCAGAGAGATGAAAAAATGTGTTTTCTACAGGTGGTTTGTCAAGCCCACTCACAATGTTTTTTATTTTATTTTATTTTTTTATATTTTATTTTGAGAGTTGAGTGATTGTAAGAGAGTGTCTGATGCAAATGTGCAAAAAAAGGGTGCGGGTGTTAATTAAAGTGTCAGAGAGTTGAAAAAATGTGTTTTCTACAGGTGGTTTGTCAAGCCCACTAACCTAATCATTAAATTCAAATATCCAAAATAAATAATTATTTTTTTCTAAAAAAAAAAAGAGAGAAAAAAAAACAATGGAAAGCAAAATTTCCAAGGTTAAAACATGACATATTTTCAGGTGTGATCAGTGCACACTGCTTTCAATAAAATAACAGCATTTATCAACCTAAACCTTCAGGCTAAAACCTCAAACTTGAGTATGGATCTATTAACAGCTTGCTTCTGAAAAACAGCAGCCTCATCTATTATTACTATCACTGCAGAGCTGATCTAAAGTCAGACCTCATCTCAAGACAAAGGGACAAAACATGCAAGTTCCGACATGGAACCTAGACCTCAGGATGGGTTTCCTTGTATACGAGCCCAGAATATAAATGAGGTTAATTAATTTCCCTTGTTCAGGGGGTAAACAGGCTCGCTCTCAGAGCAGCAGTCTGGGGCACATTTTTCACGTCCGGTTATCCACCAGAACGACAAAACACAGCCCCCTCCACAAATCAAATTTTAATTTTCTCTGCCCTGTAATGTGGAGGATAATGACCCGAGCGATCGCTTTCATCACTCATCTTCATCTCTGCTCTGATGAACTACAAACACTAGCTAGAATAAAAAAGGGAAAGGTGTTGAGATGATATGTGCAAGGTTAACGCATTCAACTGACAAACAAGAGTCTAACCTCATGCTGCTATGTGTTTACAAAACTCGCTTATGAAATTCGCAATATGATTTGTGTTTATGCAACCAATTGAGCAACAGGCATACATTATGACAAACAATGAAAGCGTACATACATAAAAATAATCAAATAATCTGAAAGTCAGCAACAAATATTAATGATCTGAGGTGCGTTACTCAGAATAAAAAATGACGTTTGTTTTTTTCATCAAATTGCATGTTTAATATGAGCTGAAACAACACAATTCTTGAGTTTTTTTTGGCACGACTTAATTGTTTTGTTCAATCAACTTACATTTGTAAAAACTAATAAGTTAATTTAATTCGTTAACGTGTGTCTGCATGTTTGTGTGTGTTTGCACTTGCCTATCTAACTGAGCGTTCACACCGAAGATGGTGAGAGCATCAACGTTTGCTCTGGCTGGCCTGGCGACAACGCTGTCTGTCTTCAGAGCTCCAGTGGCGAGAGCATCAACATTCGTTACATTGATCTCGTATTTAAAGTGGCCGATGCAGCATTTGACAAATCAGTTGCATTACTGCATAAAAAAAATATTTCTAACGTGAAAATGTTGCGCATTTTTTATCATATTCATTTAACATTGGAAGATCAAGTTGTTGCGTGTGGTATGGCTTTGCTCCACTTATTCAATATGCAGCAACACTGATTTGTACTGTATAGTTAGCATGAGATTCATGCTTTTTTTAAGAAAAAAAATGGTACCACTTTATTTTGATGGTCCATTTGAGTATTAGTAGACTGTCTGCTTAATATCTGTTGATACTGACATCCAACAGACATTTAACCGACTAGAAGAAACTTTGCAAGTACATGTCAACTTACACTAACCCCAACCCTGAACCCCAACCCTAACCCCAACCTAACAGTCTACTTATAATCATTGAATTAGTTGCAATGTAACTTAAATTCAACAAACAAACAATATATAT
>CAIGQQ010014769.1:767078-777078 GCA_903798035.1 Danio albolineatus
AATTCATCATCTGAATATTTTAAGATGTAAAAATAGAGTGCCTGCTTGAGTGCTCATTTTGAATAAAGCGTAAAAGGACCGGAGACTGTAATTTTTTCACAGATTACTGTTTACCCTGGGCTCTGTGTGTGGAAAATGAGAAATGTGCAAATTTAAATATTAGTCAAAGATAACACAAGTAAACACATCATGCAGTTCTGAAATGAAGTTTTTTATTAATAGGGGAAAACAAAATACAAAACTACATAGCCCTGTGTGAAAAAATGTTTGCCCCTAAACCTAATGACTGGTTTGGCCTCCCTAAGCTATAACAACTGCAATCAAATGTTTTGATTATTTGCAATGAGTCTGTTACAGTGCTGTGAAGGAAATTTGGCTCGCTCATCTTTGTAGAATTGTTGGAATTCAGCCACAATGTATTTTTAAGGTTATGGCACAGCATCTCAATCGGATTCAGGCCAGTACTTTATAGGCCACTCCAAAGTCATTTTGTTTTTCAGAAGTGAACCTGTCGGTCTGCTTTGGATTACACATTACAGGCTTTTAGAATATGAATTGCCTTTTTAAATTCATGCCCCAGCATCTCAATTGGATTCAGGTCAGGACTTTGACCAGGCCACTCCAAAATTAAAATTTTGCTTTTCTTTTGCCGTTTAGAAGTGGACTTGGTGATGTATTTTGGATCATTGTCCTGCTGCAGAACCCAAGTTGTCTTTAGTTTGAGGTAACAAAAAAAAATGCCCAGACATTCTCCTTCAGGCTATTTTGGTACACAGCAGAATTCATGGTTCCATTTATCACAGGAAGCCAGGTCCTGAAGCAGCAAAACTATCACCACACTATCACCACAACATTTTACTGTTGGTGTGATGATCTTTTTCTGAAATGCAATGTAATTTTCACTAAAGGTGATCTGTACGACAACCCCTGTACAAGAAGGAAGTGTATCTGAAACAAATACTGTATAACTTATTGTACAAGGATTTGCATTTTATGTTTCGCAAAAATGTATGCTGAGGCACATATTCCCTTGCAGTAGTAAACTTCAGCATCTTGATTTGACTTTTCAGTAACAAATTCAATAAAACACATTACAAGCTGTGTAGGGTGAGCTATTTAAAAAGAAGTAATTATTTACTAATTACATATTTGAATTACTGTTCAAATTACATGAGTCAATGCTACTTAAAATCCATATATCTCATAAATGCATAGACAGGAGAAAATAAAGTTTTTACATTTCTTGAATATGAGTCAAACCAGACCTCTTACTTTTACTTTAAAAAAAAAACACTTTAAAATGTTAAACATGATCAAAGCCTAAAATATGTTTAAAATTAATGAAACAATATTTAATTTTTGGGGCCTCACAGTGGCGCAGTGGGTACCACAGTCGCCTCACAGCAAGACGGTTGCTAGTTCGAGCCTCGGCTAGGACTCAGTTGGCATTAACTTGCCGTGTTGTCGTGGGTTTCCTCCAGGTGCTCTGGTTTCCCCCCCAAGTCCAAAGACATGCACTATAGGTGAATTGGGTAAGCTGAAATGGTCATAGTGTATGTGTGTGAATGAGTGTGGGTGGATGTTTCCCAGTGATGGATTGCAGCTGGAAGGGTATCCGCTGCATAAAACACATGCTGGATAAGCCAACAAAAAAATGAATGATATATTCAATTCAAATGAATGGATATAAATGAATGGATATTTCATCTTCATATATACCACATATAGACATATTTCTAACTCATTTAATTGTCTGTTAAGCATCATTCATTCATTCATTAATTTTCTTTTGGCTTAGTCCATTTTTTATCAGTGGTCACCACAGCGGAATGAACCGCCAACTATTCCAGCGTATGTTTTACACAGCGGAAGCCCTTCCAGCCGCAACCCAGCAAATTTCCTGCTATAGATGCTCCAGACTAGCATTTCCACTGACCTCCAACACATGACAAAAAGCTGCCACTCTGGACAAAGTTCTTGGACAAAGCGTTGGGAAAATAACATGAAGTAATGGGAAAAAAAACATCAGAAAAAGTCATGTCTAGCTATTAAAGTTAATCATGAGGTCATAAGAGTTATTATCCACCCTCACAAGGATCTCCACCCATATCGGCGACAAAGATTTCTTTCTTTAAGTTTCCATCTCGCATAAGTGTTTGGATATTTTCAGAAAGTCTTTGCATTTGTTGGAATTCTATGTAAATGCAGTGATGCTGAGAACTCCCTGCTCTGTTAGGCTTGTCATTAAAGCATATTGTGTAAAATCCTTTTGATTTCATAAAGTGTATCAGAGTGAACATGAGCATATCTCAATAAATATCTAAACCAATTTCTAACCAATTTGCATATTTGTTTTTCAGTTTTACATTAGCTTTTTTTCATTTACTTTGACTAGAAAATGCATTATATTATTTATTCAAGGCAGCAATGAAAAGAAAAAAAATCTATTGTGAAAGACTTTACCCATCCGCTACAGGATTCTTTTCAGTTACTTCCATCTTGTAGATGGTAGAAAGTTCTCTTGGCGAAAAAGGCCAAGCACAAGAAGACGTTCATTCCCACTGCTAAATTGTCCGTAGTGTATGAGTGTGAATGAGAATGTATGGATGTGTTTCCCAGAGATGGGTTGTGGCTGGAAGGGCATCCGCTGCGTAAAACAAATGCTGGATAAGTTGGCGGTTCATTCCGCTGTGGCGACCCTGGATTAATAAAGGGACTAAGCCGAAAAGAAAATGAATGAATGAATTTCTGTTAGCATTTTTATTTATTGTATTGTGTTTGAGCTTCTGTCTGAAGATAATTTTCTACACCCTTTGGAGGTAGATGATAAATTTTTATTTTTATTTTTTAAATCAAATTGAATTAAGAATATATTACTTCCACAATATTAAATCCAAATATAAATCCAAATGCAAAAATAAGCATTTGAAGAAGAAATTGCATAAGAAAATCGAGGCTTTCAGTAAGACTCTTAGTATTAATAAGATAGAAAAGCTGTCATTAGCCTGGAATCCATCATAACCTGAAATTGAAAAAATAAAAAATATATATAATGCAAATTAGGTCAGGGCGCCACGGTGGCCTAGTGGTTAGCACGTTCGCCTCACAGCAAGAAGGTCGCTGGTACGATCCCCGGCCGGGCCAGTTGGCATTTCTGTGTGGAGTTTGCATGTTCTCCCCGTGGTTGCGTGGGTTTCCTCTGGGTGCTCCGGTTTCCCCCACAGTCCAAAGACATGCGGTACAGGTGAATTGGGTAAGCTAAATTGTCCGTAGTGTATGTGTGTGAATGAGAATGTATGGATGTGTTTCCCAGAGATGGGTTGTGGCTGGAAGGGCATCCGCTGCGTAAACCAAATGCTGGATAAGTTGGCAGTTCATTCCGCTGTGGCGACCCCGGATTAATAAAGGGACTAAGCCGAAAAGAAAATGAATGAATGAATGAATGAATTAGGTTAATCTTTTCCATCATTTTTTTAGAGCAGATAACTTTAGGATTGGTAACCTAGTAACTGACAGTAACCCAACAAGGCAAACATATTGGAGACAGCTGTGTCTCATTAGTCACATGTTTATTTGACAAATGTGTTTCCATTTCCCATTATTTACATTAACCTGATAGTTTTGATATTTCCTGACAGTTTTAATGATAAGAAAGTTTGACAGGTTTAATGACAATTTTAATATCAATATATTGTTATAGACAAATTACCATAGAAAAACCTCCAGAAACTTTTTATTCCTCGCTGGTGGAATTATCTTCCCAATCCCATACAGGGAATTCTCAATAATTGAGAATTATTGATCATTGTAATTTAATAAAACTGAATTCATTCATTTTCTTTTTGGCTTAGTCCCTTTATTAATCCGGGGTCGCCACAGCGGAATGAACTGCCAACTTATCCAGTATGTGTTTTACGCAGCAGATGCCCTTCCAGCTGCAACCCATCTCTGGGAAACATCCATACATTCTCATTCACACACATACACTACGGACAATTTAGCTTACCCAATTCACCTGTACCACATATCTTTGGACTGTGGGGGAAACCGAAGCCCCCGGAGGAAACCCACACGAACACGGGGAGAACATGCAAACTCCACACAGAAATGCCAACTGACCCAGCCGAGGCTCGGTTAAAATTCTAGTCAATGTAAATGTGAGTACAGAGGCAGATTACCATCTCACGGTTGAACAATGCGGAAGACGCGATTTGTTTGCCGCGAATGTCTAGAATTTGCCTCAATGACGTCTTCCGTGTTTGGAGTGAACCAAGTGATGGCCAATCAGAGAGGAGAAAATAGTGATCACGCTGATGCTATGGAGCTAAAACTCCAGTTTTAGCGTCCACGTGACCACACTGTACCTAGAGTTTTGGAAAATTGTCACCAAATTGTGGTTTCAGTCACCTGACACTGATTTCATGTGGACAAACAGCCAAACGGCAGATAAAAAAATTGCGGTTTTGAAAATACCCGTGTTTGTGTCAACAGGTCCTTAATATGTCACAATAATGGGAGGAAGACTTCTTTGTATTGTCGTACAGTATGTATGTGATGTGTATTTGGGATGTATTTCGAAACATTTCCAGTGGAAAGATCACAACCACAAAAAAATATTTTTTACTAACTTTTTACTCATCTGCAACCTTAGTGAGTTTCTTTTTTCTGTTGAATAATAAAAAAAAGATGTTTTGAAAGAGCTGAAGACCGTTAACAGCTGACAATCATATTATAAAAAACAAGTTACCAGTATCTAGCTTTCCTTTAAATGTTCTTCTTTTGTGTTCAACAGAAGAAAGAAACTCAGGTTTGGAACAAGTAAAGTATGAGTAAACAATGACAGAATTTTCAGATGTGGGTGAACTGTCCCTTTAAGCAAGAAAAAGCATGAAGGTCTGCAAGAATCAAATAAATAGGAAGCTCAAATGTTCAAAACTGACTGAAATGTCTGAAAGCGTTCAACTCCTCGTTATGAACATAAGGCATCTTGGAATTTATTATTTTTTTAATGTCATTGACTATGTTTTATATGTCACAATAATAGGTCATGATTTTACTTTCGCCTACCATACATACTAAAAAGCTATTTTTTACACAGACATCGTTCACATACTGGATTTTAAAAAAACTATTGTGTTCACCATCGATTTAGCTAAGAAATGCAAACAAATATGCTTGTGTTGATGCATTTCTGAAATCAGTGTTGTTGTGTTTATATTAAGGGAATAGGGACTCATGCATTGTCCGCATTTTGATTTCAGTTCGAATAAACACAAACAATATGATTAATATTTAGATTCCCAACATTTTATTTTTGTTTCACAGGTGTTTTTCTTTGAACTTCACATACTGTATGATTTTGAAACATAAAAATAGACCCTGCAGTCAAATACTGTATGTTATGTATAGACGGTCCACTGCATGTATTGACTAGCGCACATGTATTGTCCACGTTTTGATTTCAGGTCGAATTAACCCAATCAATGCAATTAATATATAGACTCACAACATATTATAGTTAACAACAGTAACTGTTCCAACTCTTGAGTATAAATGGAACACACTATTACACTGATTTGTGGGCTCTTCTTGCTTTATTATTATTATTATTATTAGTAGTAGTAGTAGTAGTAGTAGTAGTAGTAGTAGTAGTATTATTGTTTACAGTTTTTTTACCTTTTAACTTTACATATAAGTTTGAAAAATAAATACTCCGATTTCAGTTCGAACAAACGCAAACAACATGATTAATATTTAGATTCACAACAGATTATCATTAGTGATAGTAACTGTTCCAATTATTGTACTAAATGGAACACAAATGGAAAGGAACACAAATGGAACACACTATTACACTAATTCGTGGCCTTTTATTTTATTATAATGTTTTTATTACTATTATTTTTACATGTATTTTTCTTTTAACTTCACATATAAATCTGAAATAAAAAAATAGACCCTCCCATCATATATGTTGTGTATAGACGCTATGCTGCATGTATTGACTACGGCTCGTGTTGTCCACATTTTGATTTCAGCTCGAACAAACCCAAACAACATGATTAACATTAAAATTCATGACAGATTATCATTAGCGATAGTAACAGTTCCAATTCTTGTACATAATGGAACACACATGGTAATGGAACACACTATTACACTGATTTGTGGCCTTTTATTTTATTTTTTGTTATTATTATTATTATTATTTTTGCAGGTATTTTTCTTTTAACTTCATATATAAATTTGTTACATAAAACTAAACCATCCCATCAAATTTGTTATGTATAGACGGTATTAATGTTCATGTATAACATTATCAATAGTAACAGTAACAGTTCCAATTCTTGTACAAAATGGAACACAAATGGAAATGGAACACAAATGAAACGCACTATTACACTGATTTGTGGCCTTTTTTGCAGGCATTTATAGGGTATATATAGACAGTATGCTGCATGTACTGAGTAGCATTCATGTATAGCATTCATGTATTGTCCACATTTTAATTTTGGTTTGTATGGAAATGGAACACTAATGGAACGCACTATTACACTAAATTGTGGCCTTTTGTTTAATTATTATTTTTGCAGGTATTTTTCTTTTAACTTCACAAATAAATTTGTTACATAAAAACGCACCATCCCATCAGATTAATGACAGATTATTGTTAGCAATAGTACCTGTTCTGATTCTTGTACAAAATGGAACACGGATGGAAATGGAACACAGATGGAATACAAATGGAACAGACAATTACACGGATTTGTGGTCTTTTTTATTATTTTTTTTTTTATTTCAACTCCTGAGTACAAATGTAACACACTATTACACTGATTTTTATTGTTTTATTATAATTATTTTTGCGGGTATTTTTCTTTTAACATCACATAAATTTGAAATAAAAAAACAGACCCTCCCACCAGATATGTTATGTATAACGTAGGATGCATGTATTGACTTGTGCTCATGTATTGTCCACATTTTGATTTCAGTTCCAATTATCCCAAACACCGCGATTAATATTTACATTAATGACAGATTATCGTTAGCGATAGTAACTGTTTCAGCTCTTGAGTACAAATGGAACGCACTGATTTGTGGGCTTTTATTGTTTTATTATTATTATTTTTACAGGTATTTTTCTTTTACCTTCACATACAAATCTGTAACAAAAATGGACCCTTACAGCAGATTTGTTATGTATAGACGGTACGCTGCACTACCAGCAGGTGCAAATCTCACACCAGCACTTTCCTCCTCGTGCTGCTGATCTGGTATCATTCGGGGCGCACAGCGGTGTGGAGAATGACAGGCCAGCGGGACGGAGGAGACAGAGGACAGCAGGGGTGACGGAGCTGCCATGCGCGCTCATATGAGGCAGGTCTGATCCAGCACAGACTGTCAGACAACGACTGTCACATCACAGCTGTCTCTTATAATCAGAGCGTGTTCGCAAGCAGACGAGCTACTGCTGTAGGTACTGTTGATAAAAGAGAAAAACGCTTCACTGCTTTGGGAAGGGCTAACAAACAGATGCTGATGTTTTCTTTTAACAGGCTGTACTGTACATTTGCTCAAGTCAGAATGTAAACTTGAATACGCCGTGTTGTTGTTTGAAAAAATGTTATGCTTGTTACAATATGTTACATCTGAAAATTTTTATTCCAGGTCGTGTTGAATGCAGTTAACGGATTGAACTCAATTAAGGGAGAATATGTTTTATGTTGATCAAATGGACCTTTCTCAAGCTTTTCAAACCCAGCACCATAACAAAACTTGTACTATAAAAGTGACATTTAAAACTGAATAAAACTAATTAACTTTTAGATATTTATTTGAAATTACCAATAAATTTATTTAAGCTTCTTTTTCTTTTTTTCAAAATGCATATAAACACAACAACAAATGTAAACCTGAATAAAATAGAAATGTTAAAAAACAAAAAAATCTAATTAACATTTTAATTTAAAACTAGAATTATCCAAATTATTAATACAAATTATTAATCCAAAATCTACTTTGAAATGTAAATAAACTAAACTGAACACAAAAAAATATTTTGTTTGCTTTTTCAGGCTGTTTTTGATTTAAATAAATAAGTAAATAAATAAATAAATAAATAAATAAATAGTATATGTAATATTTAATATAATTTTTCTACCCACATTTCATGTTCCGATCAAATCACAACAGATAAAGCATCTAGCATACTTATCTAGCATACTTTCACCAGTTTTGGAGCTGAAATGGAATCAACTGAACTATGTTAATAAAGTGAGGTTCAAATGCTACTCTGATCACAAAAGATATGTAACAGAAACACAAACATAACTAATAAGGATACATTTTATTTTACTTTATTATTATAATGTTATTATAATAACAATAAATAAATATAATAATAATAATTAAATATCTTTTTTCATATATCTTGTTCCAATTAAATCCCAACTGAATTTAGGAGCAAAGTAAAAGCAACTTAATTTCTTTATCAAAGAAAACAAAATTGGTTTAAACACTAATCTGTGTTACTAAATACTAAGCAGATATTTTAACAACATTTGTTTGGTTATGTTTGTTTTAGTTAATATCTGTTTTGAAAGTTTAATATTTAAACCAAAGTCTAGCTTTGATAAAATAACTGTTTTTATTGTTTGTTTTTGGTGTGTTTTATTTATTTATTTTTTATTTTTTGTCGCTTATTTAAGGATAATTCACCTTCAGTGCATAACATCAATAAAAAATTCAAGGAATCTGAAGGAATTTCAGTGCATAAAGGACAAGGGTGCAAGTCTAAGCTGAACAACTGTGATCTGTGAAAACTGTACTGTGCCAAAAGGAAGCTTT
The DNA here is from genome assembly GCA_903798035.1 of Danio albolineatus. Taxonomy (NCBI): domain Eukaryota; kingdom Metazoa; phylum Chordata; class Actinopteri; order Cypriniformes; family Danionidae; genus Danio; species Danio albolineatus. The sequence continues at coordinate 775,929 of CAIGQQ010014769.1, forward strand.
GTGTTAACAGTGTCCAAAAGCCGCAGTCATTTCTCTGGGATCTGAGATGTATGGGACGGGTAACACTTTATTTCAATGGTCCATTTGAGTATTAGTAGACTGTCTAATTAATATCTGTTGACACCAACATTTAACTTTACAAGTACATGTGAACTTACACTAACCCTACCCCTAACCCCAACCCCAACCAGTCTACTTATACTCTAATAAGAATTGGTTGTAATGTAAATTAAATTCAACAAATCGACCATCGAAATAAAGGGTGACCATGGGACAGACAATCACACAGGGGAAATGTGTACTGTGGTCAGATGAATCAGTATTTAAGGTATTCTTTTGGGAGAAATGGACGTGTGCTCCGGACCAAAGGAGAAAAGATTTATCCAGACTGTTAGCAGCAACAAGTCCAAAAGCCAGGGTCTGTCATGGCCAAGTGCCCTTGGCAAATGTAACTTGCACTTCTGTGATGACACCATTTGTGCTTAAAAGTACATAGAGATTTTGGTTGCACAAAAAGCTGCCTTCTTTTCCAGGGCTGTCATGCATATTTCAACAAAACAATGCAAAACCACATTTTGCACACATTACAAAGTCCTGGGTGTAGACGAAGAGGATACAGGAACTTGACTGGCCTGCCTGCAGTCCCGACCTGTCTCCTATAGAGAAAGTGTGGCACATTTTGAAGTGCAAAATGTGACAACTATGACCCTGTACTGTTGCCCACCTTAAGACTAGCTTGCAAGAAGAATGTGAAAAGAAAAGGCAACATTCATTGCTTAAATTTCTTTTCAGCTTAGTCTATTTATTAATCTGGGGTCACCACAGCGGAATGAACCGCCATGGCAGCATTACAAAATGGTAAATGCTTAACTGTCCCTACTTTTTTTTTTTTAATGTGTTGCAAGAACCAGAAATTGAATACATGTTTATTTTGAAAAATAAACAACAATAAAAACCACGAGGAACATAACGTTTATTTTTTTGTCTGCAATGAAATACATGTCAAAGTAAATTTAGAAATCACTGAGAAATCTACTTCTTTTTATTTGCATTTTCCATACCTGTCTCATCTTTACATATTTTGGGGTTGTAAATAATTTTAAATACATAGCTAAATAAAAATAGCCTTTTTCTAGGATAATGTTATTTC
>CAIGQQ010014769.1:782078-795364 GCA_903798035.1 Danio albolineatus
TCCAAACATACATTCACAGTGTTAACGCAAACCTCTAATTAGCCAATCACATGGCAGCAATTCAATGCATCTAGGTGTGTAGATATGGTCAAGACGATCTGCTGCAGATCAAACCAAGCATCAGAATGGGGAAGAAAGGTGATTTAAGTGACTTTGAACTTGACATGGTTGTTGGTGCCAGATAGGCTGGTCTGAGTATTTCAAAAACTGCTGATCTACTGGACAATAGAAGATAAGTCTCACTTTCTGCTGCGACATTCGGATGGTAGGGTCAGAATTTGGTGTCAACACTATAAGAGCATAGATCCATCTTGCCTTGTCAACAGTTCAGGCTGGTATGTTTTGGGTCTGTAATGGAGTGTATATAAATATTTTTTGGCACACTTTGGGCCCATTAGTGCCAATTGAGAATCGTGTTAACACCACAGCCTACCTGAGTATTGTTACTGACCATTTCCATCTCTTTATGACCACAGTGTACCTATCTCCTGATGGCTACTTCCAACAGTCACCAGATCTCAATTCAATAGAGCACTTTTGAGATGTGGTGGAACGGGAGATTCGCATCATGGATGTGCAGCTGACAAATCTACAGCAACTGTGTGATGCTATCATGTCAACATGGACCAAAATCTCTGAGGAATATTTCCAGTACCTTTTTGAAACTATGCTACGAAGGATTAAGGAAGTTCTAAAGGCAAAAGGGGGTCCAACCCCGGTACTGATAAGGTGTACCTAATAAAGTGGCCGGTGAATGTATACGTAACATTATATTGAAAAATCTGTTTATATTTTCTTATATTTTCATAACCACAGAGTTATGGGATCAGAAAAATGTCAATCCGTAAACTTATTAGATTTTAAATGAGGAAAATAAACATGCGTTATGGAGGGTTGACAAAAAAGCGTATGAGTTTACAGTCTACAACACTCGAAAGTCTGTAAATTAAACCGCAACACAGTAAAAAATAAACAATGCTAATCAAAAGGATAAGAGTTGGCTCCTCATAAAAAATTAAAATAATAAATAAAATATACATATATATATATATATTTTATTTAACACTTTTGCATTATTGAGGATAAAAGCTTAGTTTTGGATGAGACACCTTTCCATTATGGATGTGACATGTAAAATTGCCACATGTGTGACTTTGTTAAATTAATTATAATTGTTTGAAAAAATGTACATTAATTTTCCTTCAGCTTAGTCCTATTATTCATCAGTGGTCGCCACAGCGGAATGAACCGCCAACTTATCCAGCATATGTTTTATGCAGCGGATACCCTTCCAGCTGCAACCCTGTACTGGGAAACACCTATAAACTCTCACATTCCCACACATACACTACGGCCAATTTAGTTTATTCAATTCACCTATACAGCATGTCTTTGGACTGTGGGGGAAACCAGAGCACCCCGAGGGAACCCACATGAACATGGGGAGAACATGCAAACTCTTATGGCAGGGAATTGCTCAAATGCTCATTGCTATGTGGGAAAGTATTCTGCATAGCTTACTAATAGACACCCAAAATGTGTCCAAAAAAATAAATGAATCTTGTAAAACAGGTTTATGTCACCTAAAAGTAAAGAAAACAGAGGTCTATGCTTACACATGGAATTTAAATTATTATTAGTAAATCATTAATGAGTTCAATATGTGGAGAATAGATAGTCTGTTCAAACGCATTTGACTGCATGTTTTCTAGATGTGGTCGAAGGTGGACAAGCTTGAAACCTTTCACACCCATTCACACCTTTATTATATACCTTTATTTGTGTGTTGACAAAAACACATCTATATACAAGATACAATTATCATATACCTGGCACAATGTGGTTCTAGGCTACGCAAATGTTTTTGGCTACATCCTGCAACACATTGTTTAAATAGCAAATGCATTGCACCCATAAAAAAGGAGATGTGTTAAGGTGCACTGTTGCTAATTTGAGGTAACTGAAATAGACCGTGACGATGACCACTTAAAGCTGCTCTAAAGTCAATTGTGCAATTTTTTGTTTGAGATTTAAGGACACGTAGCAGAACAAACATTTTAAGATTACACGCATTACACAAAGATGTAACTACAGGTTAAGAAGACACGTAGCACAGGCTTTGTGATTGGTCGATTTGATAGTTGGGACGAGCGTGGGCGGCGTGGATTGATTTCAGTTGTTCTGCAGTGATGTTCAATAAATAATCATGCGTAGGAGATAATGTGTTTCCTATAATTATTTTAAAATCAAGTAATGCAGTCTTCATTTAAAAATCTTTCACTTGTAATATGTCAACATATTTACTTGTCAGTGAACTATTTATTTTATTTACTAAATTAAATAAATAAAATAATCGTTTATAATCACAGTTAAAATGTTCCAATGATCGAGATTGTGATTTTGTGTGTGAATGAACTTTGTAACAACATTGTGTGTGACTCATCGTTGCAGAAAGGTTTGAATTAACTCCACAACAAATACATCAAATAATCATTGCTGTGTGTGACTCATTGTTGCAGAAAAGCTTGAATTAACTCCACAACAAATACATCAAATAATCATTGCTGTGTGTGACTCATTGTTGCAGAAAGGCTTGAATTAACTCCACAACAAACACATCAAATGATCATTGGGAAAGTTCTGTAGTGTTTACACGTTACAAACGTTACGTGAAATGTGCTTCCTTCATGTCTGTCACTGTGTCGTTTATCTGACGTAGCCAGAGATTCAGGCACACTCTGACAGGCACATGGGAACAGTGGGCAGGGAGAACTAGCTCATTTGCATCAAAGGCGCAAGCAACAAAAACAGCTACAACATGATTAGAGCAGAAAATTCCAATATAACAATCAAGGCGATGAGTGTTTTGAGCTGAAACTTTACAGACACAACAGACTTATCTTAAATTTTGAAAAAGGGGTAAAATAGGTGCCCTTTAAATTTTGCATTTGGTTCGGTAAAGCATATAAATGTTGTATTATTACTAGGGCTGTCAAAATTAGCGCGTTAACGCTTGCCGATTAATTTTAAATATTTAAATCATTAAAAAAATTAACGCATTTAACGCAGTGGCATTTTTTTTTTATTTCCTGTTGTGGCCAACGTGTGTTCAGGAACGGCGCGTCCACAGAGGCGGCCAACAAGGGCGGCAGAATAGTAAGCAAACCCCCCGGTCCTCACTTTAATCCGCGACACCTACCCCCTCCCTCCCGGTCCTCACGTTTATCCGCGAACCGGTCACTTTCTTTTTCACTTTCGGGTTGAGGGCGGCGTGATCAGTTCAGCTTGCTCCGGCCCTGCGTGTGTTTAATGAGCAAAGGAATATGGATAAAGGATAATATGGATCCATGTAAATGTACTCAGTGAAAGTGCCACATGATGTCCCAAGCTGTCAAAGACCCATTCCTTTCTAAGTTGATTCCAAGCACCTCAAATGTTTCATTAAGTTTGACGTGTTTCCCACTACACGCAACTTTTGTAAAGTCTCTGCTTCGCATTGCTGTATCAGAATCCTTGCTTGAGAAATACAGCCATGCGTGGGGATGACCTGAAGGGAGTGCGCTGTACTGCGCGCGCTCTCTCTCTCTCTCTGTCTGTGTGTGTGTGCGTGTGTGTGTGTTGCCGCCGATAATGTCAACAGACTGGGCTGTCTTAGCAACCTGCTAAACGTTAAGAACGACTAAGCAAAATTGTTTCTACTTTATAATTAATGTTCTCAACTCAAAACAACTTTAAAATGAATACAATTGCTTGTATTCAATACTTAATTTTTTTTTTCTTCCAATTTCCATATTTGCAATGCCTGTATTTTGGATTTTTTTGTAGTTCACTTAGAATCCAACATGGAAATAATTTTAGTTTGTTATTGGCATTGATTGTTTTAAAATTCAAATGGCACTTACATGCCTGTGTTTTTATTTCTGAAATAAATACGGCTTTTCGTGATTAATCATGATTAATCGCAAACAAAAGTGTGATTAATTTGTTAATTTTTTAATCAATTGACAGCCCTAGTTATTACACAAAATACTGACAAGGAGACCTTCCTGATAGACAATTTAGAATTGCACATTGAGCCTAACAGATGGTGAAATGCGATTGCAAAGATTTTGCTTTTAAAATTTAAACCTTTATACAAAACATTCATTAAGATGATGTAGAGTCACTCAAAAAAAAGCCCTGCTGCTCTACCTGCTAAAGCACAGGAGAAAATATATAGCAAAAATAAACTGCACAAATTTGCATATTTTAAGATGTTTATTATGTCATAAACTCTTGCACCTGGGTTGGCTTTTAAGACAGCTAACATAAGGGCAATTTACGCTCCCATAAAGACAACTGCAAACGTCCAAGTCGTGAGCTGGAGTCACTAAATGGAAAATTAAGAAGACAAATCATGCTTAAATAAGTCCACTTACTGAAAACTAATCAAACCAAAGCACTAAGTACAATTTCAACAAAACAAAAGGAAGGCATGCAAATAATTCATGAGCATAATGTTGGCAGAACAGCCAGGCTCAATTACACTGGCCTTGATCTCTGGAGAAACAAGCAAGCTGAATGGAGCTTTTGGCTCAGAGCAGAAAGTCTACAGCCGAAGCTACTTCTCTTGTTAATATTCAAAGGCATGCAATTACATGGCGTTTCCTAACCCCAACGGCGATAACGCATTTAAAGACTCTGCATGGTTAAGCAGTTATGATAATTTGAAGCTTAACATTAGTTTAGGTTTTACAAAACGACAAATCAGGTAGGTTCTGAACTTTACAAGTAGAGCTCTGAAAGATTAGTTAGGTTTTGTAGAGTTTGTAAAATCCTTTGACATTTTACCAGCCCAGCCCATTTAGTTATTTTAGAAAATTTGTATGTCTTTCAGTTTTACATAACTTTGTACATATTGTATTTTTTTTTTACAAAGAATTAAATAAAATGCTGCATTCACTACTTATGTATTCTAAATAACATAAAAGGTCATGCTTCAGTCATGCTCTCGCTGCATGTTCTTTTGCACTCGATTTCTCCTGCTATTTATTCATTCTGTTTACCTGCTGTCTGCTAAGAACAGTTTTCTTCTTGATTGACTGTTCCTGCTAAATTAAGGGAGAAAAGCCGACCGCTCTCTCTTTGCTGAAGTTTCATTCACTACTATGGTCCTGATAAGTGAGAATGGAGCTCTCTGGAATGAATGTTAATAAAAATGTGTTGTTGCCTTGGTCAAGCAAGCATAATGTAAACAAATAAAAATTTGTTTTAAACTTGTCAAATTTTTAATTGTGAAAGCTATGTGTTTTCACAATTTATGCACATTTTTGTAAAATACTTGTTTGTATTTGTATTTAGGGACAAGTCATCTTGAAAACATTGCTTATGTAAGGTCCAGCCAGACAGTCCAACAGCGGTGTCTACTGCTGGATGAAGGCTCATTTGCATGTTCTATCTTTCCAGAGCACAATGTTGATTTACTTCAAGTTTAACTCATATCTGACTCCAATTTTGATATAAGATGGTTTAGAATGTTAATACGTTTTTTCTCGTTTTATCTGACTCCATTTTATAGTTTAATATTTCTTTATTAATTTAATAGTTTTGAGACATTTTGGTACATATTTGAATAATCTTATAACTCTTACCGAAATTTTCCCATGTACAACTTAATTAATTCTCAAACAATAACCAGGGGTTAGACTAGGTACTCTATATTTCTGGTTTTCCATGATTGAAATAATCACGTACAACTTAATTAACGCAGAAACATTAACCAGGGGTTAGACCAGTATCTCTATAGCTCCAGTTTTCCATGATTGAGATAATCACGTACAACTTAATTATGATTGAAATATTAATCAGCAGTTAGTTCGATAGTACCAGTTTAAAGAAGGTTTTTGTAGCTGTTCTTTGATTAAATTAATCTAACGAAAACAATAGTTCATCAGTACCATTCAAAGAACTTTTTAGCCATTCTTTAATTAAATTAATCTAGCTCCATTAGTACTTTTACTCTTATTTACTCATTTGTTATGAATCTATGCTACCTTACGCCGGCAGTAATGCATCATAGATTCACTAGCCTGATAAATAATTAGCGGTTAGTGATTAATACTATTTGATAGACAGACAGACGATGTCATTATCTAAATAGTAATCATTTGATTCCTACAATTATCTACGTACACTTAGTTAAAACTCAAACGATAATCAGTGATTAAATCAGTAGCCTATAGCCCTAATTTTCCATGATTAAAATAATCACGTACAACTTAATTATGATTGAAATATTTAACCAGAGGTAAAAATCAGTACCATCCAAGATTTAATAGTGCGTTAGTACCTTTTAAAGAAAACTTGTAGTTATGCTTTAATGAAATTATTCTAACTCTATTACATTTCATCTTAGTGAAATTTCTCTGACTCACCATAGTGATTTGCAACGAATAACATAATTAAAGTCAGACGATAAATTGGAATTTCTAGGATCTCCATCTAACGTGTTATGTTTAGTCTATCATGGAATCTAGCACATTCTTAACTTCATTCATTCATTCATTCATTTTCTTTTCGGCTTAGTCCCTTTATTAATCCGGGGTCACCACAACGGAATGAACCACCAACTTATCCAGCATTTGTTTTACGCAGCGGATGCCCTTCCAGCCACAACCCATCTCTGGGAAACACATCCATACGTTCTCATTCACACACATACACTATGGACAATTTAGCTTACCCAATTCACCTGTACCGCATATCTTTGGACTGTGGGGGAAACCGGGGAAACACCCACGCAACCACGGGGGGAACATGCAAACTCCACACAGAAATGTCAACTGGCCCAGCCGGGGATCGAACCAGAGGCGAACGTGCTAACCTCTAGGCCACCGTGGCACCCCATTCTTAACTTATCTGAGTAAATAATTTCAGAGTAACATGAATACATTCAAATAACAATTTATTAGTCAGGTAAATGTGTATTATGCCAATTCATTCAGTCCATTTATAAACAATCAATACAAAACATCAAATTCTCAAAGATAATTCCAAGATCAAAAGATGCATACCTGACTTTCAAAATCTACATAGTGCGGAGTTTTTAAGAAACTCAGCACCATGGGCCACTCTGAATGCAGAAGCGCCCTGAACCGCTTGGGACTCAACCTTAAATATCCAAACCAAGGGATAGAAGGGGTGTGTGTTGAATAACAAAGGGCATTCAGTGAGGGTTTCTGAACCCCCCGGTCACACCCTAAGCAGTGGTGTAAAAGGTACCTGAAGCCATATATTTATTATTTGGTTATGGCTATTTCTGAGGGAGTGAGACCATTGTACCAGTCACACTGAGACATTTCAAATGATATCAAACAAGATAGATAAAGTCACTTATATTGATATAGAACAGTTCATATTTTGAGGTGACCATTTTGTGTGAGAAGAGGGTGCATAAAACAGAGGGGGTTTTGGGATATACTTCAGATGTAAATGAAGGGAAGAGCCGATTTGTCTGTGTTTTCAGCTCATTTTTTTGAATTGCCAAAGACATCAACTCAAAGTCTTACACTTAAATACTCCCACTATATCCATATAGCCAAAGATTATTTTTGAAAAGCTTTAAAGTCTGGCAGATTTGCACTTTAATAGAAGAAAACAAACACAATCCTAGGGTCCTGTTTAAAAAAGTGACCTATCTAACTAAAAATAAAGCATCAGCACAGATTTCTCAACACAGCAGTGATGACTTTATGAATTTCTTCATGTACAAGATTAATGATATCAGAAATAAAATAAGCATCATCAATCTGTCTCCTTCAGCATCGTCCCAATTAGAGCACTGTAAATCATTAATTAATGAACTTAAGACTTTCTCAGCAGTAGGTGAGGAAGAACTGTTTAAACTGGTAAATTCCTCCAAATCAACAACATCTATAGTGTTGTCACGATACTGAATTTTGGTACCAACTGGTACGGAAATGGTGAAGATGTCATTTCCTGGAAACATTTGAGCACTGTTGAGCGCGTTCCTAAACACCGCTGATTTGCCTTTGTGTTCAGGTGCTCAACAGAAATGACTGTTATTGGCCGTGAAGGTCATCAGTTCACTGCTGTTCACCTAGTGCAAACACAGACACAGGGACACTTGAGCATTTTAAAGCTGCGAAGATCAGCTGGTCTGTCTATGAGCTACCATACGAGTGATCCGCAGATGAAACGACTGATCTTCACGGCTTTAAAATGCTCCAGTGTCCCTGTATCTGTGTTTGCACTCTGGCACACTGTGTGTGTGTGTACTATTCATTTAATATTCATTAAAAAAAACGAATTATCATATGCTAACTTCCTTGTCATTGTACCGTCACAGTGTGCTTTTATGAGATGATGAACAAAAGGAATTTTTAAAAAGGCCTTGGAGGCATAACGTGTAGTCATACTAACAATGCCATCAAAGAGATTGTAAATGATCGTTAAAATTCTTACAAGATCATATGTAAATTAAGAATGACAATAGCTGTCGGGCCATGTTCGCTGCATGATGAAAGCAGTGTGAAGGTCGCTGTCAAACCCTCCAGAGAATTTCTCACAACTCACTGATCATTATGAGGACAAAAACAACAGACTTTCTACAGCTAAACTTGAATTGTTTAAATCAACTTTCCATTAAGAAAATGAAAAGTTAAAATACACAAATGCACAAATTAAATGAGCTTAAGCTTCACTGTTAATATGGCAGTCAAAAATGAATTCATTACAATTTTGCATCACCATTTAATTTGGTTATTAGTGTCAGGAATACTTCCGGACCATCAGATTCATTCACTGTACCTGCACAGCCCCAATCACCAGAATTCTAATCACCTTCACCTGATGCTCATCACAACGCTCACGCTACATAAGCCTGGATCTTTCATTCATTCACTGTCTGATCTACTTGTTAGAACCCAAGCTGCGTCCCAAATGGCATACTTGTGCACTTTTCTACGCCATTTTGTAGTATAAATAGTGTAATAAGTGCGTTCACACCGAAAACTGTAAAAATAATAGGTGCACTTTAATTACCCGGATGATGCACTCATTCCACCGGTAATATGAAGTGTGTAATGATGGACACTTCACGCACTCAACGACCGGAGCTTCGTGCACGTAACGGAAGAGGCAGAGCTATCGTGCGCACATGTTGGATAACTTTATTTATTTTGGACTGTGTAAGCAAATTTTTCCAACAAGAGTGATTATAGCGCCTCCCGATGGTGAATGCGGTTATAGTCATGCCAGGTATTATTAGGAATTTTGGTCATTTATTTCTCTAATTTGGCGACCGTCAAACGTCATCAGGGAAAAGGTTTGAACTTCCGCTTAGTAAAAAAGCCATTAGTGTTCCATTTGGGACAGCACTACATACATATACTATGCTGTTGAGTGTGTAAGTGCATAAGTACATGGTGCATAAGTGCATAGTGTATAGTGTGTCATTTGGGACGCAGCTCCAGACTCATTTCTCTCCAGCTGGATATTCCTTACCATTTGTGGTATCCTGTCTGTCAGCTCACTGGTTTACCAGTTATCCTGACTGTTTGACTCCTGACCTGTTTACCTCCATCACCATCTTGTTTCAATTATCAACCGAAGTCTTGCTTCTCTTTGGTCTGTTTGGTCTGTTTCTATTAGGTTATGCTATTTCAAAGAGTGTATTTTATATTTATTTGTATTTTTTTACAGAATTAGCATTAACATGGTTAATTCCCTTAACAGAAGAAAATACAAGCACAAATGATTTCTACTTATAAATGTGTGTACAAAAGGATAAGAAAAGAAAATAACTCTGTGACACATGTTTTGGGTCACATTTATTTAAAAATACAATTTTCACTATTAACAAACAATTAACTGACTATTGCCTTAATAAATTCCTAATTTGCTGCTCATCAATAGTTATTAAAGTAGTAGTAGTTTGGTTTAGGCAATGGGTAGGATTAGGGATGTAGAATAAGATCATGATGTATTAATAGGTAGGGCCAGACAGAATCTGCGGACATTTTTTGCTATTTCTGCGCAGAATTTTGTTAGAAATCCTGTGGCTTTATGTGGAATAATTTTGGGAGTATCATAACTAAAACCTTCATATATGAAATAAAAAGTAATACCTTTTTAACTTTTATTTAATGTTTACAATGCAAATCCAATTACATCCACTTTATTTGGTAAACAAAGCAAGCTTCTTGTATAAAATATCTATTAAAAGACAAAAAATATAATTTTACAAGCAGTATTGTAAATAAATCATATAAATATTTGCATATTAGTCAATAATATTACTGACATTTATTTAAAAACTGAATTAATATACATTTACACAAGTAAATAAACAGGATCAATGATGGGGTAAAATCTGCGTAATTCTGCGCGCGCAGATTCCGTGTGGGCCTAATAATAGGTAAGAAACCAGTAGTTAATATTGAAAATTGGTATTTAAACTGAAGTGCTACCAAGCTTTTTTTTATCATATGTCAATATAGGAGTAAGTAATAAATTATATTATTTCATATTTGAAGAATTCAAACAAAACTCATTCAAAAAATAGCTTTAGGATGATGTTGGAACATCTATCTTTGTCTCCCACTGCCACTATGACCCATAGTTATCCAATTACTATTAATAGGATTCATTTATTTTATAAATAGGGTTCATAATTGTGACACCTACCACTATGTGTTTTTTCAGGTTGGAGCTGGAATTCCTATATACAGTGAGGAATATAAGTATTCATCACTTCATAATTTTTCTCAGAAAACGTTTTTCTAAAGGTGCTGTTGACTTGAAATTTTCACTGGATGTTTGTAACAACCAAAGAAATCTATATACTGTATGCAAATAGAACAAATCAAATTATTTTACCAATTAAGTTATGTGTAATAAAATGAAATGACGCAGGGAAAAATATGTTTACTTTAAAAAAACACATGAAGCAAGGGAGGTGTAGAAAGGCAATGAAAGCCCAGACAGCAGCTGAAATCTCTCAGTAGTTCTTCAGCATCCCTCTGAATACTTTTTCCCCCACTGCATGTTGTGATGTAAGATCTATTCTTTTTGACATCTTGGAGTGAAAACTGATCTGATCTGAAAAATGTCTTCAGCCATCATTCCAACACAGGCACATGCGTGCTATAATTGAAAAAAGGACACAACGTCTCCAATGTGGTGCCTCACAGTTTTGGCAACCAAGTCATGAATCATATGTATTATAATTTGACAGTCACACAGGAATGCGACAAAATGTAGCAAAGTTAGAGTGAAGTTTTTTTTTTTCCTTTCTCTAAAAATGTAATTAAGTAAGTATAAAAGTACACATCTTTAAACAACGTACGTTACCCAACAATTTATTCAAATAAATGTAACGATCATTCATTCATTTTCCTTCAGCTTAGTCCCTTTATTTATCTAGTGTCACCACAGCAGAACGAACCACCAACATATACAGCATATATTTTACGCAGCGGCTGCCCTTCCAGCCGCAGCTCAGCCCTGGGAAGCACCCATACACTCTTGCATTCACACTCATACACTACCACTACCGCCAACTTAGCTTATTGAATTCACCAATATCGCATGTTTTTGGACTGTGGGGGAAACCCATGCACTTGCAGAAAAGCAATGTAAACAAGGGGAGAACAGCAAACTCCACACAGAAATGCCAACTGGCCTAGCTGGAACTCGAATCAGCGACCTTCTTGCTGTGAGGTGACAGTGCTAACCACTGAGCCACCGTGCCACCATAAATGTAACAAAGTAAATGTAATTGTTACTACCCACCTCTGAGACTGCAATACTTAGTTAAACCACTAGTGCCGATCCTACATACCGTACTTTTAAAATCAAAATAACGGCATCATCATTTGGGCTTCATATACTGATTGCCTCAATACTGCATAAAAACACACATTCATACTGCACACACACAAATAAAATCTGTCCACTGCTATGGCATATGTTGCCTATTAGTCATCAGCTCCACCTCTGAGGGCGTCCCATCTACGGCGACACTGTTCCATGCGCTCAAAGCCAGCAGGTACAAAAAACACAAATTAAAACAGCCATAAGCAGAACAAGCGTGCTGAGAAACTTGCGGCGTACAGCTGATGGTGCTGTCATTTATTTGGAGGCTCGGACCCCCTTTTCCATTTATAACAATAGAAAAGTGTCTGCAGTCCATTTGTAGCCTCGGACAAAGGGGCTAAGAGGGTGAACGGGGGAAATCGATGCTTTTGCAGGGGAGATCAATCATGGGGCCGGCGGGCTGATAAAAATCAATGTGAAGTGAGGGCCACGGGTTGTTTTTCAGTAGGAGACACTGCATTATGAACTGCAAACATACAGACAGTAACCAGTGTAAGTTCTCTCTGGAGAGAGCCTGCGATAACTTCAGTATCTGGGGTGTGAGTCAAAGATGGTTTTGGCCTCACATGACTCACTGAGAGACCACCTACAGCCCATTCACTGTCTTATGAATACTGCAAACAAAAAACAAAAAGTCGGAACAATTAGCAACCATACAAATTCCTACGGTGGCGACTAAATTTAAAGAACAATTTATAAACACTTTGTGTTTTTTTATTTTTATTATTTTTTATTATTTATATTTTTATTTTTGTCAGAAAAAATGTAATCTTCAAAATTTTAAGTAAGGAATAGCTGATGAAAGGCTGTTGAATAGTTAGAAACTAATGCATATCTGAGGTTGTGTTGCGGAGTGGCTGTTATACTTTGTTATTAGTTTATATTACAATAATCACACCTAAAAACATTGATCAGTTCTTGCATTTCATGACATTTTGCAGTTTTTTTTTATTTTTTTTATTGTCCTCCACCTGCTCCTTGTTAATAGGATTAGCTTTTAGGCCTGATCACACCAAACACATTTTTGGTGTTTTCTGAAGGGTGTTCTATTTGCAGCCTCATGTCTTGTTGATGGAGCGCTCTGTGCGCCTGCTGTTGGAAAAAGTAAACTCTGTTTAGGGCTGCACAATTCTGGCTAAAAAAAGAATCATGATTTGTTTTGCTTACAAACAAGATCTCACAATTCTGTAGATGTAAAGTCAAGGTTAATATGTTAACTGTTTTTATTGCTATTTCTCCAAAATATAGTAAATGACAATAATATTAGGCCTATGTGTAGGTCTACTGTTGTATAAACTTGCAATGGCAGCCTTGAATAGACTTTAAATTTGTCCTGATTGATAATTCACAGTAAGCGATGACATCAAAATACAACTATTCATAATTATTAATATATAATTATATATATA
>CAIGQQ010014769.1:804171-825782 GCA_903798035.1 Danio albolineatus
AGAAAAGAAAAGAAAAGAAAAGAAAAGAAAAGAAAAGAAAAGAAAAGAAAAGAAAAGGGATTTGGTCCAGATAGACAATAACCAATTGATATAGTGATACACTCAAAAATGGCATTTGTTGTTTGCTCAAATGACTCATTTAAAGGTGCAGTATGTAAGTTTGACACCAATTGGTTGAACTAGGTATTGTACTCCAGTTTCGACGACAACAGGAGTGTGCCTGACTATCAAGACTAAATGCTGGTTGAGGGCTGATGTAAGTCGTGTTCTAAATAAAAGCAACAGCACACAATAGACGAAATATTTTCCATATTAAAAAAGGTGTTTGTCCTAACCAACACCTGAAATGTATATTTTAGAAACATCTTCTTATGGCTGAACAACAGGATAAACTGAAAACGATCCCCTCAGGTACAGTACACCTCGTGCTTTATTCAGTGTTAAATGCTAATAATGCTAGTTTGAATGCCATTTTACATGACATCTATTGCCATACTACTGAAAGCAGCAGCAGATAGTTCACCTCAGATCTTGAAAACAAAATAAACCGTTTGAAAATGAACTTTAGAACTGTGACTCAGTGTAGCCAACACATATCAGTGATTCAGCATGTACATTTAATAATGTTAAGGTTTAAGATTAATATTAATCTTAATATTAATTATATATTATTAATTAGATTATAATTAATAATATATTAGATTGGATTATAAACCTTACCATTTTGTTGGAGTGCAGTAAGTGCACTATTCTGTGCTTGTGGATGGCTGTATTTAAATTCCTGTCGTGTTTCGTCTGGTGCAAACAGCCTAATTGCTTATCAATGCAAATTTCATCACAAAGCATGTTATTAGGACACAGGGCTACAATGTAACCTGCTCACCTGATGTATACATTCATAATATATATATTATTTGCTAATTAATAACCACCTCATATGGAACTCTAAATCTGCGTCTCATTTCAGAGTCTGCTATTGTCCACAGGAGGTCACATTTCTGCCGTGGACGTATGCTTTGAGAGCTGTTTTCCACCAAGGCAACCCAGGGTGTTGAAATATAATTGGCTAAACTGGCATTGGGTGCATACCATTGGGATGTGAAAATAAGGGATACGCCTACCATAATAATGGATAACACGAGCCCACCCCCCATAGAATCCAGTTATCAAACCTTATTAATCTTTCTCTCACTATAACTTACACATTCTGAATAAAGAGCAACGAATGAATCTAATTTATTTAGATTTTTTGTTTGATTACACTAAATAACAGAGGTGTCACTTTAAAAATGCACACATCTAACATTATAATGAAAACATTCGATTGCTTTCCTAACGTTTTATGCTCATTTAGGATGTTCATGTTTGAAAAAAAAAATAAAAAACATCAAGATCGACATCTTTATACGTTATTATTATTAATTATGTGTATATGTCTGTTCAAACACACACCCAAAACCCAGTTTCCACTTTCGTTACACTTCAAATCGCATGTACAGAATCCGTTTGGGAAACAGCATCTATTCAGGAGCGCGCCTGACAGTCACGCACCGCTTTATGACTGTATTGAGAATTGCATTGGAGGAGCGACTGCACCTGTAGTGAAAAGGAAAGGGAATCCCGCCATTTTTATATTTATTTCAAAGTGTTTCATGCCTAAATAAAACAAAAGCACAGAACTGACTCACATTTAAGAGCAAGGGGCGGCCCCTGGTGTTTCGGCGGTATGGGTTGCGTAAAGGGAGGACCGGTTCTTTAATGTTTATTGCCACCCTTAAGAGAAAGACTGAAAATATGAGAGAAATACGGGAAAATGCCTTTACGGGATGATAGCGGGATAGAACTGTCAAATATGTAAGAATCGCAGGAAATATGGGAGGGTTGACAGGTATGATTGGGTGGGTCAAATATGCGAGAATCGCAGGAAACTTGAGAGGGTTGACAGGTATGATCGGGTGGGTTTAAAGGGAACATTCTGGCATGTAATGCACATTTTGACTTCAGCATTGTTCAATATTGTTCACTTAGCATGTTTCTTAAATATTTGCAAACATATTTTAGTATGTTTATGCTTTAGAAGAGTCAAAAACAGATACAGCACCTTTAAAATGAACTAAAACAACACAATTCTTAAGTTTTTGTTTTGCAGGGACAACTTATTTGTTTTATATACAGTCCACTTAAATTTGTAAAAACTATTAGGTTAACTTAATTACTTCATATTGCCCCAACGCAACTTGATTATGTGGAACACAGCATTAATTTACAGTGTATATTGTCTATATATAAGCAGAGATCAGGATCCCATAATGCAGTTTACTCCATTTTCTCCATGTACATTTTCCCCAAGAACTGTTCAAGTGAAAAGTTCAGACCACTTCAAATCTCTATTCATAAGAACACCTGAAACTATGAATAAATTGAGCATTTATGTTCTCGATGTATTTTTGATCTGTCACCCGCAGTGTTCTAGTATGGTTTAGTGTATGGTTTGCTTTGTAGTGAACGACTCAAAGCATTCCATTTAAACAAAGCCTATTGAACACTCATGACCTAATTATCCTCTCTCCAGCAGCACAGCAATTAAAAATACCATTTAAGCAATTAGGAAGATCTATTGGTATATATGTAAAGCTCATTAAGAGGTGTCTCCTGGCCCCATATGAGCTGTATTGACCTCGCAGCAGACAGGCTCGGATATTGATTTAGCACGTCATTCATGCTGGCCAAAACTATATTGACTGGCTGATTGCCTTTACCCGCCACCGACCGTGATTGACTAACTACATTTACAGCAGAGAGCTTGAGGAAGACTGCTTAGGCAAAGGGCAACCCAAAAGCATACGTTTATTTATTGCGCAGACTGGAGCTAGAAACATCGGTCACTGCCAGTGTGACAGATGGTGTGACAGGCCAACCCCCGTTTGCCTGTAAACCATAAGCAAGGCTGAGGAGCTTTTATTCTTTATGGCAATACGTTTCAACAGTCAAGACCAAATCTACACTGCAAAAAAGCTCAGAGTGGGTGAAAAGACGCAAACTAATTAAAATCGGCCGTGCCTTCAGCCTTGAAAATCAGCTTCCCTGTCAAGCAATCACTTTATTTAAAGTCTTGACAGAATCTATGGATTTGTCCATGCCAAGGCACACTCGTAGAAACTGTCTTAGAAATATTGCCAAAGAACACTAATAACTGAATAACGAATAGCTTTTGTGACATTCTAACAGATTTTGTATGATGAGGTAGTAATTATCTGTACTGGCAACTGGGAATGGAGATAAAATGAGAAATAAATAGAATAGAATAGAATAGAATAGAATAGAATAGAATAGAATAGAATAGAACTAAGCAAAGGGAAAATATAAACATAAATGTAAATAAACACATATATATATATATATATATATATATATATATATATATATATATATAAATAAATAAATAAATAATAAAATTAAACAAAATTAAATAAATAAATATAAATATTGATAAATATTTTGATAAATCTAAATAAATTTAAACATAGATAAATATAAAATAATAATAAACATAACATTAAACAAAATAAAATAAGGCATCACGGTGGGTAGCACAATCGCCTCACAGCAAAAAAGTCGTTGGTTCGAGCTGGGTCAGTTGGCATTTCTGTGTGGAGTTTGCTGGGTCTCCTCGTGTTCACATGGGTTTTCTCCAGGTGCTCCGGTTTCCCCCGCAAGTCCAAAGCCATGTGCTTGTAGGTGAAATGGGTAAGCTAAATTGTCCGTAGTGTATGTGTGTGAACGAGAGTATATGAATGTTTCCCAGTGATGGGTTGCAGCAAGAAAGGCATCCGCTGCATAAAACATATGCTGGATAAGTTGGGGGTTCATTCCGCTGTAGCCACCCCTGATTAATAAAGGGACTGAGCCCAAAAGAAAATGAATAAAATAAAATAAAATAAAGTTACAGGCATTTGGTCCAGATTGACAATATCCAATGAGGTCTACCTGGAGAATACAATCCTCTGGAAAAAGGGGCTTTATAGCGTTCATTGTATGATTTTGCGCAATACTCACACCACAGAAACTGGGAACCAATATTAGTCACTGCAACACCTTTTTGTGGGACTAAATAAGTACACATAACACCAGTGTGTAAATGATGGGGTCCTTGAAAATCAGCTTCCATGTCAAGCAATCACTTGATTTAAAGTCTTGACCGAATCTATGGATTTGTCCATGCCAAGGCACACTCGTAGAAACTGAAACGGTCTTAGAAACATTGCCAAAGAACACTAATAACTGAATAACGAATAACTTTTGTGTGACATTCTAATAGTTTTTGGATGATTTATTCATTCATTTTCTTTTTGGCTTAGTCCCTTTATTAATCTGGGGTTGCCACAGTGAAATGAACCGCCAACTTATCCAGCATATGTTTCTACTCAATTTACCTACCGCATGTCTTTGGACTGTGAGGGATACTGGAGCCCCACGCGAGGAAACCCACGCCAACACAGGGAGAACATGCAAACTCCACACAGAAAAGCCAACTGACTCAGGCTAAAACCAGCGAGCTTCTTGCTTTGAGCTGATTGTGCTACCCACTGCACCACCGTGACACCCAGTTTTTGGTATGATGACGGTGTATATGAAAATTGTCAGAAATAAACCTATGCAAACAATTTAACCTTTATAAACAAACAAACAACAACAAAAAAAGATGATTTGGCCTACTGTCGTATAATATTTGAAGTCTTTTAATAAACATGATGTGTATAAGATAGAGATGGCATAAAAAGTTGCTCGTTTGGAAGTTTATGAGACGAATGTTGTTCAATAATAAAACCGAAACAAAAGTGGTAGTTGTCATGTGGTAACCTATGTGGTAGCCAATCGTGTAATATCAGTGTCGTCATTGCAGCTCCTGCAGGCGCTCTTCAGATGCTGCACCGGCTGGATCAATTGTCTGATCTCAAAGCACTGTCGCGGTACTTTGATGCCACAAGTGACAGTCATGTGGTGTCAGCACAGCGTCAAGCCAGACAAAATTCCTAAACAGCATGCACAGCTTTGAGAATTTCAATCGGTCTGTGCAGCGCTGCATAAAGTCACACGCACCAATTCTTATCATCACATGATCTCTTATAACAAAGTCACATGACTTTTTTTTAAATGCGCACACTGGAATTTGTTCGGTAAAAGTTTTTGCATCGTAGTTTTTGTGCACTTTTTCTTATCAAACAAAAAGTTTATACTACTCGTTTTCAAAATGTACTCGAATCTTGGTGTTTCCATTAATCGTTATTTTGTGCGCATACCCAAATTGCGCACAAAAATTGTTGGATGGAAACATAGCTATTGAGTCAGTCTTCAGGGAAAAGGTACAGTGGCCGAGAGAGCCTATTGCGCTGCAATTTAAGAAAGCTACAAAAGTTACAAACACACCAGCAAATAAAGAAATGATCTTCATCAATTTGACAGCACACGTGTTGCAACTGAGGAAACGTGCTTCAAATTGGTCACAACACTGGAAAATATCCATGTAACACAACGTATATGTTTCTAGAGGACCCAAAAACATGACGAACCCTGCTGAGATATGGATGTGTTATGTCGTGTAATCTGGATATTAAAATAAACTCACCTTGCAAAGACGACCAATCACTTCCCTGCTGAAGAAAACATCTTAAACCAGCCAATACCAGGCTGGAAATGGCCAAAACCCCTCTAAAACCAGGCTGGTCAAGCAGCTAAAGCCAGCCAACCAGCCTGGTTTAAGCTGTTTTTTCAGCCGGTTTCACTGAGCAACAGTCACGACATAATAACACGTCCATATCTCAGCAGGGTATGTCATGTTTTTGCGTCCCCTAGAAACATTTCCGTTGTGTTATGTGGATATTTACAGGTGTTGTGATCAATTTGCAGCACGTTTCTTCAGTTGTTTGTGTTGTGACCAATTTGCAACACGTGTGCTGTTAAATTGATAAAGATCGTTTCTTTATTTGCTGGTGTTTTTGTAATTGCATGTGCTTTCTTTAATTGCAGCACATTAAGCTCTCTCGGACACCGTACAAAGGTCAAGAACTTGAGCCCTGGAGTCGAGACAAAAACCTAATCCTCAATGCAACAGAAAAAAAGATGAACCCGAACTACAAAAACCTGAAGCATTTTGTGTATTGTCCAATTAACATTTATGGTAGATTGTGTTATAAAGACCTTGTAGTTCACATCCAGGACGCAGCGTAGGTTGTTGGCACCAAAAATGCCTTGAAAGGATTTCCTGAGGTTATCAAAAAACGCAGTACTTCCAAAACAAATGTGTGCAAACCCCTACATGTCAGTCATCAACTATTACATCACAGAATAGTACTCTGGCAATACTTCATTAAACAGGAAGTCTCTCCAGTGCATTAAAACAGCAGAGAAGATCAATGGCTCCCTAGTCTGGAAGATATTATTCATGCACATTGCACCCAGAAGGTCATACAGCAGCAATCATCAGAGACCCTTCACATCCAGGTCACAACATGTTCACTCTCCTGCAGTCTGGCCAACAATACAGGACTCAAAAATATCCTCAACCACAAAGCTGGTGCACATTGAACACCCCACACTTTACACGAACAACGAAACTGCAATTACTTCCCCACATACTGCCTCTTATGTGCAGTAACAGTGACATCAACTACACTACCTCAACACTTGTCACTCCCCGCTTAATTACGAATTGCATAAATATCATACATGTGAAACAAGAATTGGTTTAATCCACCTAGAAGTGATTTTATAGAGGTAGTCTCAATGACTTTCATTTTATATTCTAGAGATTTAATTAAGTTCTATAGATTCTTAGTGATTATTCTGAATATTCAGCTAAATGAAAGATGCAATGACTCATTCAGTCTTCTTTTTTTGTCATTTCTGCATGAATCAGCATTATCAAACAAAGCTCTTGAATGAATGATTCATTGACTCACCCATAAAGACTTTTCTTGTTTCATCAGTGAATGAATCAGTCATTTTGAGCAAAACTCTTGTATAACTCATTCACAAACACTCATTTGTCAATAATGGATGAATCTGCATTTTTGAATATTTCAAAACTCCTGAAAGATGATGTACTGTAAGATCATTACAAGATGAATCATCATTTTTCCTTCTTAAATGAATCATTTTTGAAGTTCATGGATATGAGTGACTATGATTTTGCTTTGTAAGGATAGGCTTTTTGTTCCGTGGCTTAAATGCTCGTCAAGCAGCATACCTGGAGTCTTTGACAAAAAATGACATTTGTGTCATAGACTCCAGGTATGCCGCATGACAAACATTTAAGCCAAGCAGACATCCTTACAAAGCAACATCATACTCTCACTCGTCTCCATGAATGAGTCCTTCACTTACTGTATGCGACCTCACATTTTGAAGCATCAGTTAAAGTCATGCAAGGCATGCTGTTGTGAATAATTAAATCAAAGTGGCTTCTTGTGAGGTAAGAACACTCAGTCTCATGAATAATTATGAGACTGACGCATCGCAAAACACTGTAGCCTTTTATGTCACTTCCTGTGATGTGTACACAGTCAAGATGTTACAGGCTTTAAATCCAAAATATGAAAAGTGCCCAAAAAAACAGTTTACACATACAAATTAACAAATGCTGACATTGCCTTTCTTCACAAATGTTTGAAAATGTAGTGTTTCATGACACTTTAAAAGGTTACAAGTCACAGCTTAGCTAATTAGCTTAGCTAATGTTAATGCAATAATAAAAGTGACTCAGTCCAGAGTGACTTTTGGTCCCTTGCTTTGCATCTCGATCTGTCTGTTTCTAAAATGAGTGATCAACTTCATAAAGCTGCAGAATTTACAGTATATGTATACATTTGTCAACATAATACTTTAAAACCTACGCTATGCAACACACTTCTGATCACAGCATTTTCCATCCTCCAGTTCAGGGGTGCCCAAACTTTTTCTTATGAAGAACCAACAACCAAACTTGATTGAGGATAGAGGGCCGAATGTCAATATAGTTACCATGGGTAGTTTCCTAATTCATTTGATAATATTTAAAAATAAAAAGAAAACAATGTTTAATATCAATAATTATAACATACTTTTTTTTTTACATTTTATAATGAACTTGTATTATAACAGAATGGAGTTACACTAGTTTTTGCCTTGATTTGCTCACTGATGTCTTCTGCATAGTCCTCTCTCCGTCAAGTGACATTATTTACATTTTAAAAAAATCATTCATTCATAACATTTAATTGAAACTTGCTTTTTTGTAGCTTAGCCATAAAGCACTCAAAAAAAGGCTATGTCAAATTAGAAATCACGTATTGTAGGACTGTGGTCGATCAGTACCTGGACGGGAGACCACGTGGGAAAGCTAGATTGCTGCCGGAAGTGGTGTTAGTGAGGCCAACAGGGGGCACTCAACCTGTGGTCTGCGTGGGTCCTAACACCCCAGTATAGTGAAGGGGACTCTATACTGCTCAGTAATGCCGGCTTTCGGATGAGATGTTAAAATCGAGATCCTGACTTTAAAGGTCTTCAAAACTCTCAGGATGATCCGAGCCAGATCTTGCCCATTAGCCTCTCTCCATCATGGCCTCCTAACCATCCCTATATCATAATTGGCTTCATCCATATCATCTATTGTTTTGTATTATTTTAAGTAATTTGATATGCAGTGACACACAGTCAAATCTTTTACTGAACAGATCCACCACTTTTTACGCTCATACATGTTCATAAAGTCAATCGTGCTGCGCGTATTAGGAAGTTTGCTGAAGGTGGCAGCTGACGTGCAGTGGGGGGTTTGTATCTTTAATAATCTATGACAGTTCGCATTAATTGAAAGTAAGTGTAATTAATAAATCCCCATTAATTAGTCTTATAGAAATAGTCTCTTAAAAGTAGGGGTGTAAATCACGATTGATATGGTTGCCAACTTATTCAGCACATGTTTTACACAGCGGATACCCTTCCAGCTGCAACCCATCTCTGGGAAACATCCATATACACTCATTCACACTTACACACTACGGACAATTTAGCCTACCCAATTCACCTATACCACATGTCTTTGGACTGTGGGGGGAAAACAGAGCACCTGGAGGAAACCCACGGGAATGCAGGGAGAACATGCAAGCTCCACACAGAAACACCAGCTGTGAGGCGACAGCACTACCTACTGCACCACTGCGTCGCCCCTTACATGACTGTAATGGTTAAAAAGTTTAGCTAAGCACACAGAAATTGCAGATCAAAAAGATTCAATGGTAAGTTTCATATAAGTTTTTTTATATTTCCCTATACTATATGGAGTAACCCCCTGAAGTGTTCCTGGGGGTTATTACAAGACCCTTGAAATGTTATGTTTTGATCTTTGTAAAAGACTAGTTATTTAAATAAATGGCATATGTGTCATTCTGATACAGCAAGAACGAAAATGTAATTTAGGAAGCTGTCTAAAAAATCTTCCAGGAATGTTCATTTTCACTTCAGACATTTTAGTCGCTCTAGACAAACAAGTATTGGTTTTCAGCTGCATCATGCGCTGGAATAAATAAAACATGAATCATGCAAGCTTGTAGAATTAACTGTGAACGAGATGCTGTAAACTCTGGATGAATTAAAGTAAAACTAAATGTAATGTGCGTATTTTTATATAGCGCATTTATTGTGTATGGCCATACACCCAAAGCACTTCACAATCAGGTGGGGTCTCTCCACACCACCAACAGTGACCAACGGTCACCAACTAACCACAGTTCAGGGTTGCAGGGTGCAGGATTGAACAACCCTGGTTTAATCTATCATCACTGTGTCTTATAGGGGTGGTCCACTACGATATCATATTTTCAACTTTAGTTGATGTGCAGTGTAGCTGTGTGAACATAAACAACATCTCTGAATGTAATATGCTCAAAGTTAAATGCAAAGGGAGACATTGGCTATAGGATTGTGAAGCTGATAGTGAGCCACAACCTTGAAGTATTTTTAATTTGTTAAAATTGATCTATAATATGCGCAGTGTCTAGCATTAACGGTATGTTGTAGCAAGGATGTAAACAATGGGAAATGCTGTTTGGCACCACTAACAATTTAGCTACAAATTCATATTTATCAGTCAAAACGCTGTTAACACACACACACTCTTCAGCTGCGCGTGCAGTGTCTCTCTATAGGCAACTTTTCCACACGTTCTATATCTCAGATAATGAACTCACAAAAGATATGTGAACTACTTACACATGCTTCTTCCGAAAGTATGGGAAAGACCTCATGTAATGTATTAAATTAAGCTCGCCTAACTCATGTTGCAGCGAAAAATGTATCCAAGCTCACACGGGTCACAATCGCCATCTTTTGCTTTATTCTCCTGTCAACAGCGTCACTGTATATCACAGAAAAATAACTTCATTCAAGCATCAGAGAAAAATAAAAAACATCAGTCCTGGGCACCTGCAGTTCTTGTGTTACATGCGTCTACAGACAGCTCACACACACACATAAATAAATGAAATTATGATCTCTCTTAAAGGAGCCGCACCTGTTTTCACTCGTTACAGACACTTGTCAGATTTTATTTTAGAGAGCAGGCATGAGGTTCATCTTTTTTATTCTCTGTCTGATTAGCGCTCAAACAGATATTGCTATTTGGGCTTCCAAAGTCAGCTGCTCTGACTGAATGTTTATAGAGCATAAAAGTGTGCGCTTGTAGGGTGACGTGGAGCCGAGGAGAGCCTTTCAGAGGAACTAGGAAATATAACAGTCATTTTCATGTTAGCTACATAGCTGTATATACTCAAATTAAGATATATGAACAAATAGCATGATTTTCTACAAGTGAAGCATGAGCAAACATTGTTTTGCATCTTACAAACACAACCAAGGCTTAAAAATACAGGGATTGCAGAATTATTAGGCAAATGAGTATTTTGACCACATCATCCTCCCTATGCATGTTGTCTTACTCCAGGCTGTATAGGCTCGAAAGCCTACTACCAATTAAGCATATTAGGTGATGTGCATCTTTGTAATGAGAAGGGGTGGGGTGTAATGACATCACCACCTTTATCAGGTGTGCATAATTATTAGGCAACTTCCTTTCCTTTGGCAAAATGGGTCAAAAGAAGGACTTGACAAGCTCTGAAAAGTCAAAAATAGTGAGATCTCTTGCAGAGGGATGCAGCACTCTTAAAATTGCCAAGCTTCTAAAGCATGATCATTGAACAATCAAGCGTTTCATTCAAAATGCAGCTCCCAAGATGCCACTTGCCACCAGTTTTGCCATATTTCAGAGCTGCAACATCACTGGAGTGCCCAAAAGCACATGGTGTGCAACACTCAGAGACATGGCCAAGGTAAGAAAGGCTGAAAAACGACCACCACTTAACAAGACACACAAGCTGAAACATCAAGACTGGGCCAAGAAATATCTCAAGACTGATTTTTCTGAGGTTTTGTGGACTGATGATATGAGAGTGAGTCTTGATGGGCCAGATGGATGGGCCCGTGGCTGGATCGGTAAAGGGCAGAGAGCTCCATCCGACTCAGACGCCAGCAAGGTGGAGGTGGAGTACTGCTTTGGGCTGGTATCATCAAAGATCTTCAGCATGGAGTCAAGCTCAACTCCCAGTCCTACTGCCAGTTTCTGGAAGACACCTTCTTCAAGTAGTGCTACAGGAAGAAGTCTGCATCCTTTAAGAAAAACATGATTTTCATGATGCAGGACAATGCTCCATCATAGCGTCCAAGTACTCCACAGTGTGGCTGGCAAGAAAGGGTCTAAAAGAAGAAAAACTAATGACATGGCCTTGTTCACCTGATTTGAACCCCATAGAGAACCTGTGGTCCATCATCAAATGTGAGATTTACAAGGAGGGAAAACAGTACACCTCTCTAAACAGTGTCTGGGAGGCTGTGGTTGCTGCTGCACGCAATGTTGATGGTGAACAGATCAAAACACTGACAGAATTCATGGGTGGCAGGCTTTTGAGTGTCCTTGCAAAGAAAGGTGGCTATATTGGACATTGATTTTTGTTTTTGTTTTTGAATGTCAGAAATGTATATTTGTGAATGTTGAGATGTTATATTGGTTTCACTGGTGAAAATAAATGATTGGAATGGGTATATATTTGGTTTTTGTTAAGTTGTCTAATAATTATGCACAGTAATAGTCACCTGCACACACAGATATCCTCCTAAAATAGCTAAAACTAAAAACTACTTCCAAAAATATTCAGCTTTGATATTAATGAGTTTTTGAGTTCATTGAGAACATGGTTGTTGTTCAATAATAAAATTAATCCTCAAAAATACAACTTGCCTAATAATTCTGCACTCCCTGTACACTGTGGACCACCCCTTTAACCAAACTAGTCCCAGTACCCAAGATGGTCTCGGTGGGCTAATCCCTCAATTAATCCACTACTACACCTTTGATGACAATGACAAGTCCCCACCTAGGAATATTTGAAGAATGATTCTGCCTTTAATCTTTGCCCTGAGGTAAATATTCTTCCAGGCTGAATGCCAGCGCCTTGTCCTGAAGGCAAATTCAGTACATTACTTCAAGTTTACCCTTTTCCCTCCATGACACGTAAATCCTGACTCCCATAATAATTTGGTCTTTCCAACCTCCCCTGCATCTCCACTGTCTCTGCATCCATTAATCTCACAGGAACAGCTTGCGAAACCAGAGTCCACTCATAAAGTCTGGTTGCGGTAGACATTTTAACAATCAATAGCGGTTAGCACTTAAGTAGAGCTATTACTTTTTCTTAAGTCCAGCATCAACCCTTAACAGTTATATGTATTTGCGAGCAATTATGAGAGATGCGTGAAACAGACTTAACGGATTGTTTTTGTTGTGGTGGTATATGAGGCGTATCCAGAACGAGACAAAAAGCTCTTCAAAATGTCAGCTGGTGACAGAAACGCTGAG
The DNA here is from genome assembly GCA_903798035.1 of Danio albolineatus. Classification (NCBI taxonomy): domain Eukaryota; kingdom Metazoa; phylum Chordata; class Actinopteri; order Cypriniformes; family Danionidae; genus Danio; species Danio albolineatus. The sequence continues at coordinate 817,115 of CAIGQQ010014769.1, forward strand.
CTCAGGAACAAGGTCTCACCTGAAAGAAGTCCTCAGGGTCATTAATATGGATGAAACCTACAACACTCTCACCTTTCACTGCACCATACAGTGCTGTCACATCAACTCTTGTGGATTACATTCATAGGTAAAAATAGTAACTTATTTTAATGCAGAACTAATTTAATTGTCATCTTTAAAGCCGCCATTCCGCTGCACACGACAGACACGACTGTCAGTACATGCCCCCTTGTGGCAGTCGCACAGAAAGTTCAGTTTTGTTGTGCACCATGGTACGCTGATTCTCATGGTGGTGTCTGAAATAATGGAGTGCAAAAGCAAGATTGTTTTTTCTCCGTGCGTCCACCATGGTTGAACGAACGAATGAATTAATGTTAGAAACTCATCATAGACTGCTAAAAATCTTTGAAGGGATGTGGAGACAAGATTAAATATAATAATATTTAATAATAATATTTAATAATAATATTTTTTTACATTTATAATAATATTTTTTAGAATAATAGTTTTTTATTACTCAATTATGAATATAAGGTTTCTTTCTGATTTAAAAAATAACGAAACACTTCTATTTCTCATCTCGCACGCATGGACCTGCTAGGACAACACTGGAATACATCACATCTGCTTGGCCAGTCGTATACTGTACGGTCTAGTCGCAGGAGGAGAATTTTCCGTATACAGAGATGATCGGAACTCCCGGATTATTCTCCATTGAAAATGAATGAATTCCAGTATGTCGTTTGTCGTGTGCAGTGGAAAGGTGGCTTAATTCATCCTTCTAAACCTGTATGGCCCTTTTTCCAATTGAAAACCTTAAAGAATGTCTGCTGTTATTATTACTATAGCAGGGGTCATCAACTATATTTATCAGAGGGCCAGAGTTTTACCAGACAGTCTCCTTGGGGGCAAGAAGAAAATCAAATAAAAGTCTAATTTTGGCTTAACATTATGTTTAATGTTTATACTTTTCCCATTTCAGTACAAAACTTAAGGCGTTTAATTCCCATCACCTATACCACAGTCAACCACTAGGAGTGATAGATAATTTGCCTCAACTCAATTAGACTAAGTCAACAAGGGGAAATATAACTTTAGTCATTGATTAAGCACTGTGAGTAGCTCGTCTCAGCATTGTGATTTGAATTCAAGCCCACTTAACGTTTCATTTAATGTGCGAACATTATTTGTGATCTGTTTTGTTCTGGTACCAGGTTATTTATTTACCATCCTATTTTAAGTTGTGCCGGATTGTTTTTCCTCCTTTTTTTAGTCCTGAGGCAGACATCCCATGTCTCCCGTAAGTTCCGTGAGTCTCCCGCAAATGCATAGAAACAAATGCCTGGATGCATACTCCCGGAAATCACGCGTCTCCCTCCTGCTCCTCAAATATGTCGCGCACCCCTCTCCACCACATCCCTCCTTGCTCTTCACCACATGTCGGGCGCACTCCGCCTACACCGCATTCACTTTAGCTAAAACCTGTTTGAAACAATAAATGCCTAACACCACATAGACTGTCTGAGTCTGTCCTCATTTCGAAGTGTAGCCTACATATAGTCATAAATGGAGGTTATTTTGACAAGAGACTCAGTTGTTGTTATTTTTAGTTGCTTTAATAGTGTGGACCACTATTTTCTTTTTGATCCTCAAATTTTGGAATACCGGATTGAATGGGGCGCCAGTTGATGATCAGTGCTATATAGTATTCCTTACAATTAAACAAACTACTGACCTTAATGAAACTATGCTCAGTCTTCAGGTATTAAGATAAAAGTTTGATTTAAAAGTATATTTAAATTGTATTAATGAGGCAAAGCGTCATTTCCGCCACTTGCCAGATCTATCTCCTTTTTAAAAAAGTACTTTAAAGCACTTTAATGTCACTAAACTGGCAAAATGTAAAATAGTTAAGTTTCCTTGTAAAATCAGGCTGATTGTTTCAATACCTTTATATTGTGTGTGTGTGTGTGTGTGTTTGCGAATGTATGCATTTCTGTATATTTGTAATTTGTACCCCCTCCCCTCCCCTTTTCTTTATTTGTTTATTTTTTTAGTTTGTTTGTTGGTTTTTCCAAGTACCTATTCAATTCCTAAAGCCAGTTAAATAACAATAAAAAGAGAAGTAATCTTATATGTGGCTTAGGTTGTAACAATTTTTGCCGTTTTAATTTGCTCCAAAGAAAAGAGAAGAAAAATCTGTGGCACACTGTGAAAACGTGACTAAACGAGTATAAACAAACAGCATAGGAAAAGCTACTAATTATACTTATATTATATACTAATATATATTTATAAAAAAATGTTGCTGTGCTTAATGCATATGTGTTATTTTTCAGACATAGAGTGAAGAAATTGTCAATTAATTGTCTAATAAAGTGTGTGTGTGTGAGAGAGAGATGGTTTTAAACTGAAAACTAGGGCTGTACGATTTTAGAAAAATATGATATTGCAATGTTTTATTTTTCTCCTATAAATATTGCGATATGAATACAGTTTCACAATATAGATTGAGTAGCACTGTTTGGCGGTTTTCGGAGGGGTCTAACAGTATTCAGGTTCAGAAATTGAATAATTACAATGCAAAAAATGCTTTGTCCTTTTTTTTTAGTCCAAACCTACTCGGCTTTGTCTCGTTTCTGGTCCAAATATCATAATTTTTTTTAGGTCAAGTAAAAATATTGTTTTGTTTACAACAATTTCATTAAACTTACACAAAAACAAGTAAAATTATCTGCCAGTGGTGTGAGTAAAATAATTTTGTTTTTACTTTAAACTTTTAGATATTTGGACAAGAAACTGTCATTATCACCAGCGATCTCCCCTCTGCCAGAGATCGCTGGTTCACACTTCCGGGAACTACAGATCAGCCAGTTTACGGACTACAACACCACTTATGCAGCACACACACACACTCCTGTTACATATCATGACTGATTGCACACACACCAGCGGAGGACCATCACGACTGATTGCACGCACCACAAAAGCAGCACACACACTCACAGTCTTTGTAGCGAGATTACTTTCTGTTTTGTGACTTGCAACAGCGTTTCTTTGTCCCAGTCTTTTCCGTGTTTTTGACCACAGCATTTGTAAGTTTGATTATCCAGCCTGCAGCCTGCCATATGACCTCATGCCTGTTTTGACTATGATTTTTGAACTGTCCTTGTAAGTTGCCATACTGTTTTTATTATTAAAATATCTGCAATTGGATCCTCGCCCCATTGTCTTCATTACACCTGCTCTGAACGTAACAGAAACCAGACAAAAAAGTGCAATTTTTATTATTATTTTATATATATATATATATATATATATATATATATATATATATATATATAAATCCTGTAATCGCGTTCTGATCAAAACAATTGGTCTGACATCGCCTGAATGAGGTGGTCTCGGCTCGATTGAAATTAACTCTGGAGTGGATCAATTGTAGTAAGAAAGCAAAACGATCCGAGCCTGGCTATATCACAGTGTATTATGGAAATATAATAGGCATATATGGCTATATGAAAAGAGAATTATGAGTAGGGCGGGATGTCTTTCCTACCGATAATTGTGCATTTCATGTCAAATGCGAACTGCAGTCTTGGTTTATCTGTTATTTCTCTCTAAATTGTAAAGCCTATAATGCATAATTCTAACCAAGGGCTATGTATGAGAAAGTCTTACCTCTGATGTTGACAAATGTCTGTGGATGTCACCATTCAAAATTAAAGCGCAGCTTTTCGCTTATAATGTAATGTTGCTTATTGCCATAAATTAAAATAAGGACGCATGACAGCTGATCGGGACTCTGCAAAATAAACTCAGACCAATGTGAGGAGAATTTACTCGCACGTGACTTGTTTTAGCTCTTTTGGTCCATTTAAAAACCGCACCAAATACAAAGTGCAACATTGTAACAATTTGAATCCTTGTTTTGGAACAAAACAGGTGTGAAAGCACCCTTGGTGTCTACACCTGGTCCTCATGTTCTGTCCTCCCTTTATATTGTGCTCTCTTCCCTCATGTCTTTGTCTGTTTATTGTTAAGCTGCAGTCACACTACAGTTTGAGCATGTGAAATTCTGTCGTTTGACGCTGTGAAAAGGGGCGGGATTAAACAAAATGATTAGACATTTTGAAAAGCAAGCGATTGGTCCATATAATTAAATTCTGTCCAGAGAGGTCATGCTTTGATCTTCGATTGGTTTCATGCAGTCAAGTGTTGCAACTTCGCAGGTCAGAGTTCACTCAGCTTGAACTTTGCACCGCAGCGAACTGCAAAGCCTGACGCGCAAGCTTGCGTTTCTGGTCTGACGCATTCGCGTGCATATGAATGGAAGTCTATGGGGAGAAAAGTCCAGTGTGACTCCGGCTTTACATGTTACTTGACTATGCTCTGTTTTCTTTGTGCTGATGTCTGTGAGTTTGTATTTTGTCTTGTATTTGTCTTTTGTCAGTAGACTTCTAGTGTCCACCCCATCTAGTTTATCCTTTTTTAGTATTCTGGTTTAATCATATTCTTTATATCTGTTGGTTTTATATAGAACCTGTAAGTGATTAGTTTCTTTATTAGTTTAATTTCTCCCTGTTATTTCAGGTAGTTAAGTCGTGCGTGCGCGCGTGTGTGTCCTGTCCCCTTTGTCAGGCATCTACTGGGGAAATGACTTCTCTCCAGGATTTCTGTTCAATAGTGCCTCATCCAAGGCCTTCTGCCTCTCCTACCTGGCCTCCTGGTGTTCTTTGGCTGCCGACTACTCCATCCAGGACTCTACAGCTCAACCCATTCCGTCTGTCTGCTCCATCCAGGACTCACCAGCATTACTCCATCCTTCACCATTGACCTGTGCTCCACCTAACCTCTATTACTTTGCATTGTCATTAAACACCCCTGCACTCATTCTGTGTTTGGGTCCTCCATCCTCTAACTGTTACACTTTTCCACTATTTTTGGTAAGTAAAATAAACATGTCTGCTATTTTAATGTTGGAATATATCGACAATTATTACACTTAATTTCTGCTTTATTGGGTGGTTTTGAGATCATTTTTAAACATTTAGATGAATGTTTGGGTCTATTTAACCGCCTATATTATAGATGCTTTAAAAGGTACTACATGAACTTGAAAATAGCCCATTCTATGCCAAACGTTTTAAGTGGCTGAACAACACTTCCGTGCATATAAACCCATTCATAAACAAGAACACAATCTACATAAGCTTTGCATGGCTAAAATTGTTTAAAAACATACCTGTCTAAAATTAATACTTCAGCCATGGTGTCATCCATCAGATCGTGGTTTTGAACTGCATAAAGTCATTTCCCTCCAGCGTACAAAAGTAATTCCGATATTGACTCAAGATTTTGAAAAGTTTTGATTATGCTTTTTTGGCAGAAGCCCTTTCAAAAACAATCTTTCTTTTCATGGACACAAGGCCATGTTGGTCTTTCAGACAGAAGTTCAGGTTGATGTTTCTGTCAGCTGTTGATCCGAACTTTGCGAGAACGCATGAGTGACGTATCTGTCTGCTTAAAGAGGCTGCGCAGAAATTCAGATTTTAATTTGTTGACAGATAGTTTGAGATACCTGCAGTAATTGAGTTATTTGTCGTTTCGACAATGTTTAATTGAACAAACATTTTTTTGTCTTATGCCTTATAAAAATACATATACATGCATTTAGATCATTTACTTTAATCAGTACTATTGGAATGTGAAGAGACTTTCAACCAGTACAACAAAACATGTTAACTCGGGCTCATTCTGAAAGCGTAGTCCCATGTACGTTTCTGGAGGCTGCAAAAGTTGTCCCAGGAGGTACGTACTTTTGCATTTTTTGCTTTCGCGAATCCACTGTCTACGCTTTCTGAGATCTCAAATTTCTCCCGCGAGTGCCCTTCACACACACCTGCTATTCTCGCGTAAATCCACCAGAGACCGCTGTCCACTAACTGTTTGACTTACACACCCTCCTCCTTCCCCAAATCTAACCAAAATTTATCGATTGACCTACCCACACTTCCCTAAACCCATCGAACAATTTTCAAAAACAAGCCAGAAAAAAAAAAAATGCCCTTATCTCATTTTTATGATGTTTTCAGATTTTACCACATTCTTACCCTGTTATTTACTGGCTTATTTTATTTTTTGAATTCTGTTTTTGTCTTACCTGCCTTCAGGAACCACTCTTCACCCATCATCGTGGTCAGCTCCTCTATGCGTCTCTGTGAGCTAACGGGACAAACTGATCGCAGTGGGAAAGTCATCCACACGGAGGTAAACAGTCAGCTGGTAAGCGCGAAAAGGAACGGCATCATACCGCTCCATATCGTTCGTTTAAAAAATTAAACGCAGTCATATGTACCTCTGAATATATAATGTGCGGTCTCCAGAAACAAACATGGGACTATGTTTTCAGAATGAGCTTGTGTTGAAAAATGTTTCTAAAGACAATCACCTACGGTAGCTTTAATTTAAATCTAGTTAACTAAAATGCACTTTCCTTGTTAAAAAAATATATATATATTTCAACTTGTGAATTACTTGTAATAAATAGAGCAATAAATTAGTACTGCAGATTAATAGGAAATCATTTGAAAGTAAAGACGGCATGTAGATGACTGCGTAATAAATGAGGAATAGTTACTAAACAAGATTTTGTCAAACTTCTGGCCAAAATTCTCCAACTTTTCGACTGAAATCAAACTGCTAAAGAACAAACTTTTTCATGTAGAGTCTGTGTGTGACATTGAGATTATGAAGCAGAACTAAACAGCAGTAATGTATTCACAGCACAGCGCAGGAAATGATAGATTTATCTCCACACACATAAATCACTCCACCAGCACAGCATCTGTCACAGACTCTCTGTTTGTCCACATCATCTTCTGCAATCTCCATTCCATTATGGCTTGATAAATCCTTCCCTCGCAGCTTTAAAGTCATAGAATTAAAAATCCCGTGCTGTGAATGCAATTCACTTTCTTGTGCTGACATATATCCTATCCAAACAGGATTCATATATCTGCTACAATTTAATTCTGTCAACCTGTTCACAAGCATATAGATGACTCCAAGGCTAGCAGATATCGATTCAAAGTCACAGACTCGAGACTTTTCAATCAAAAAACTGTATATGTATACCAATCCTAAACAGTAAGTGTGACTGTTCTTGATTTTCTAAGCTTATATTCATATAGTTCAACTGATTTCATTTGACATATAGGTTTTGTTGGTCCTCTGGGCGATGTGGAGAGCATTTGGACTAGTTGGTGTGTAACAGCGATAGTACGCAGTGTACTGTGCTTGAGATGAAAGGTGCTAAAAGCCGGGCTCCTCTGTGCCATGGGAGAAGCGGAAATGCAGCGAAGGCTCTTTTGAGAAACATCTTCGATGAGCGCAAAAGTCCATCAATCATTTAAGCCAGAATGAACTGTATCTTATTCCCGACTGTATATCCTCATCTTCCAGAGGTCGGAATGACCTGATATGTCCTCGGTAAGTGAAATAAAGTAAACTTTAAGGGGTGAATCTATAGACTAAAAAAGCCTCCTGCAAACAGTAGAGGGCATTTTGGTTTTCTTGAATGGAAACAGATGAACATCAGCTTCTAAAGTGTTTTATTTTAACAGCCTGGACACACCAAGCTGTTGGAAGGTGGGTGGATACACTGGGTTGTCGATTAGCGTTGGTCGGTTTGGTGTGTTCCACACGTCGCCTCTCATCAGGTATGTTTTTATTTTATTTCATTCTTTCATTCATTCATTTTCCTTCGGCTTAGTCCCTTATTTATCAGCAGTCTCCACAGCGGAATGAACCGCTAACTATTCCGGCATGTGTTTTATGCATGTCTTTGGACTGTGGGGGAAACCGGAGCACCCTAAGGAAATCCACACATGAGGAGAACATGCAAACTCCATAAAGAAATGTCAACTGGCCCAGCCGGGACTCAAACTAGCAACCTACTTGCTGTGAGGCTAACCACTGAGCCACTGTGCTGGCCCATTTTATTTGTCAACAGAAATGTTTTTGGACTGATGGTTCTAGTCCAGTGATTCACATTCCACTTACAGAAATCACACCCTGGTGTGCACCAAACAAACAGGTGGAGACCCAGCTAAAGAGGTGGTTTAAACCCTGGTCTATACCCCAGTTCTAGCTCTAATACAAGTTTTTTTTTTTTTCATGTTAATTAAGTTTTGGAAATAGGAATGAAACATGATCTCAACTTAATATTTGGTAACACTTTATTTCAATGGTCTATTTGAGTGTTAGTAGACCGTCTACTTAATATCTGTTGATACTGACATTCAACAGACATTTAACCGACTATAAGAAACTTTGCAAGTACATTTCAACTTACACTAACCCTACCCTTAACCCCAATCCTAACCCCAACCTAACAGTCTACTTATAATCTAATGAGAAGTAGAGAATTAGAAATGTAACTTAAATTCAACAAACGAACCAACAAAATAAAGTGTGACTTAATATTCTAATGACTATTTTTAGACATACAGTAGACAAAAAACCCAAGAACAATAAGACAGGGTCACATATGGGAAGTTGTGAGAACTTCTTTACAGATAATACAGATTCTCGCTGAATGCACATTTCTTTGCATTATACTGTAACTGAATTTGGAAATAGATTCAGATTTCTATCTGGCCTCTTG
>CAIGQQ010014769.1:831232-869659 GCA_903798035.1 Danio albolineatus
ACACAGGGACCTCTAGGGGAATGGAGACAAAGTGCAGGATGGTGACAACTTTAGATTAGGTCACAAAACTGGATGAGTCTGAGATGATTTGTGAAAACCAGTCTGAGATCATTTGTGCTTTATGACACGGTGCATTATTTTGCTGGAAGTAGCCATCATAAGATGGGTACACTGTGGTCATAAAGGGATAGACATGGTCAGCAACAATATTAGGGCTCCGGTGTTGACACAGTGCTCAATTGGTACTAATAGGCCCAAAGTGTGCCAAGAAAATATCCCCCACACCATTACACCACCACCAGCAGCATGAACTGTTGATACAAGGCAGGGTGGATCCATGCTTTCATGGTTTTGAAGCCAAATTCTGACCCTACCATCTGAATGTCACAGCAGAAATGAAAACTTATCAGACCAGGCAACATTTTTCCAATTTTCTATTGTCCAATTTTGGTGAGCCTCAGTTTCTGGTTCTTAGCACACAGGAGTTGCACCCGGTGTGGTCTTCTGCTGCTGTAGCCCATCCGCCTCAAGGTTTGATGTGTTGTTCATTCAGAGATGCTCTTCTGCATACCTCAGTGATAACAAGTGGTTATTTGAGTTACTGTTGCCTTTCTATCCGCTTGAACCAGTTTGGCCATTCTCCTCTAACCTCTGGCATCAACAAGGTGCCCACAGAACTACCGCTCACCAGGTTTTTTCTCTTTTTCGAGCCATTCTCTGTACACCCCAGAGATGGTTGTGCGTGAAAATCCCAGTAGATTTCATCAGTTTCTAAAATACTCAGACCAGCCTGTCTGGCACCAACAACCATGCCATGTTCAAAGTCACTTAAATCACCTTTCTTCCCCATTCTGATGCTCGGTTTGGACTGCAGCAGATCGTCTTGACCATGTCTACATGCCTAAATGAACTGAGTTGCTGCCATGTGATTAGCTGATTAGAAATTTGCGTTAACCAGCAGTTGGACAGGTGTACCTAATAAAGAGGCCAGTGAGTGAAAATGTTAATTTGAATATTTTATTAATCATTTACTTACGTATTCTAAATGATCTCAAAAAACCACCAACTTTGTAATTTATGCTATACTTCATTTAGTAATGAAAAATGAATCAAAGTGGCACATTATACAGTCCATGTGAGAATCTATCATTTGTATATGTATTTATAAACTGCATACTGACTTTTATTAATGAAGAGTTAATGCTTAACAAATAGTCAATGAACTGTTTGCTAATGCTTAATAAATGATTCATAGGCTGCATTTACACTGCATGGTCAAGTGACCTGATTTTTATTTATTTTTTCTCCCATGTGGCACAGATCAGATATGGCCCATGTACATGTAAGCAGAAAAAAAAATCACATGGATTCTGATTTACTCAAATCAAATTCAGGTTTTGTTCATATGTGGAACTTTTTCCGGTATGAAACAGATCTGTGCCCTCGTATCTGCAGTGTAAGCAGGTAGATCTGATTTTCACCTGTCAATGCGAGTCGGGCATCATTAAAAATCAGCAAATGACGTCAACTCTGACGCTTTCATTCAGAACAGGCTTCAGCACAGTCCCAAACCTTAAACCTCATACACAAGAAATAAAAAAGCTTTTATATTGTCATGTAGCACAAGCATTTAAGCATGTTGAACAAGAGAGAGAGCATAACATCCACCACGTAACCAATATAAACTAATGTAAAACAGTTGCATATATCACATGCATAAATCACGCTATAGACAAAACATTAAAATGCCTACTGGTTTAAAAAGGCCTAGATTAAAAGATGGCAAAATGAGGACTTTTCTGCCGTAAACTATAGTAAAACAACTAGTCAAAAATAATAAAAAGTAAATAAATAAATAAACCCTGCGAACAGATTAAACACAGGAATGGAGAAAGGAGCGCTCATTTATTATAATCTGTTAGTCAGTGCCCGCTCTTTTTTTTTTCCTGCTCATTGTGCCGTGTGCTGTGTAAATGCAGACAATTGGATACGAGTCACTTTTAAAAGATGATGTAAGCAGGTCATCAAATAAATCTGATACAGTCACAATTTCGCAACTGACCATCAAGATCTGCAGTGTAAATGCAACCATAGTGTGTAATTAACATGTACTTCAGGAGAAACCCCCCTGCTCTCCTTCACTGAGCATCATGGACAGCACTGTGGCAGCAGTGGAGTCATTCAGGTTCCTGGGAACCAACATCTCTCAGGACCTGAAGTGGGACACTCACATTGACTCCACTGTCAAAAAAGCTGAACAAAGGCTGTACTTTCTTGATGAGCTGAGGAAGTTCAACCTCCCGAAGTAGCTGCTGAAACAGTTCTACACCTCCATCATTGAATCAGTCATCTGCACTTCAATAACTGTCTGGTTTAGCTCAGCTACCAAATCTGATCTTCGGAGATTACGTCGAATAGTTCGGACTGCTGAGCGAATCATTGGCACAACCCTCCCTACTCTCCAAGAACTGTACTTAACCAGAGCGAGCAGAATTGGATTGAATCATAATCGATCACAATCGGTCAGAATCAATGATTATCATTCTCTCCCACTCTCTCTGTCCATGGGTGTACCTCAAGGTTCCATTTTAGGGCCTTTGTTATTCTCTCTATACATAAATGACCTCCCTTCAGTCTGTCCAAATGTGCTTGTCCAGATGTATGCAGTTGATACAGTCATTTATATACATGGTAAAAACACAACTCAAGTAGCAGATAAACTTACACAAGCTGTGGCTCATGTCTCAGAATGGTTAAACCAGTCCTGTTTAAAACTCAATGTAAACAAAACAGTTGCAATGTACTTTTCTAAAACAAACATAGCAAATAATCTAACAGATGTTTTCATGGCTGGGGATAAAATACAAATTGTGTCTGAATTCAAATATCTTGGAGTCTTAATTGACTCAAAATTAACATTTCAAGAGTTCGCCCTTAGATATGCTTAGCGTTTATAGCAGGTTTGGCATGCTGTCCCGGGAGAGAACCCTGAGCTCGGAGATATTTGAGCCCAAGGCTCCCGCCCAGTCAATAAGCATATAAGGGGATCCGAGATCAGATAGGTCTGAAAGGCTCCCCTTTTGAAAAGAGAGGAAAAAGGAGGAGATGGGGTGGAAGGGGGGATTCTTCCAAAACGAAGATAGAGTAGTAGGGAAAAAAAACTGATCCATTTATAGTAAGCTTGGATCGCTCTAATTGGATTATTGCTGATTACAGATGATCAGCCAGGCGTGCTAATCATATCACATGCTCCTCTCGAAATTAGTTTATGAAACTTCACTTAAATCACATATTAAAAAGGTCTGTAACCGTGTCAAATTGAATATGTCTAATTTCCAGTTCATAAGGTCATACCTATCATTGCAGACAGCTAAAATATTCATGCACTCAATGATTTTTTCACATATAACCTACTGTCCAACAACCTGGTCAAAGGCAAACATGACAACACTAAAGCCCATTGAGTCACTATGCAAACAGAAAATTAAAATACTGGATAAAAAGCCTCTAAGACATCATCGTTGTACCATTCTTCAAAAATATAAACTGTTAAGCTGGGAAAATTTCAGGAAGTATTCAAACATTTGTCTGATGTATAAGATTATTCATGGTCTGTCATCTCCACCTCTCAGTCAGTTCGTAAACATAAGGAACATCACACACAGAGCAACACGAGGGGCAGTCAGAGGAGATTGCATTGTCCCACTCCAGAAAAGTGCCTTTGGTCAGGGTGCCTTTTCAGTTACAGCTGCACAGGAGTGAAACTCTGTCCCTGGCAGCATCAGAGACATAACCTCTTACAGTACGTTCGAAAAAACGTTTAAAAATCTGGTTTATAGAGCATCATACGTGTCATTATGCCTAGCATGAACCAACCCAGCATGTTATCTCTTGTGCCTCTTATTGATCTGTTTAAATGTGTTTTAACTATTCTTATTTTTAGTACATATTGCTGGTGTTTTTAGTTTAATTTGTACATTTACATTATTTATTAAGGTTCACTATGTCTATTTTAGCGCTTCTTAACTATGCTTGTTTGATTGTGTAAATTTTGGATTGTTATTTAGGTTGACAATTTTAACATCTGTCCAGGGAACCCAGATGAAAAATAGCCTTCTGGCTAATTCTGGTGCATTTGCAGAAATGCTTATTAATGTACACTGTCCCTGCAAAAAAAGAAAAAGAAGGGCTGCCAAAATCACTCTGGACCCCTCACACCCAGCACACTGCATCTTTGAACTTTTACCTTCTGGTCGACGCTACAGAGCACTGCGCACCAGAACAGCCCGACACAGAAACAGTTTCTTCACACAAGTATTCCACCTCATGAACACATGATGATAATAATTGTGGAACCAACATCACTACTTGCTATACACTTTTTATACACACATACACTTATTTAAAGAGCCCATATTATGGATTTTTGAAAATGACCTTCCATGCAGTGTGTTACACAGCTCTAAGTAAAGTGAAATGTCCAGCTAAGGCTTAAATCTGAAAGTGCAAAGTGTTTAAAACTATTGATTCATATAAAAAAGAGTCGACTCATTGTTGTTTAAATGAATCGTTATTAGAACGAGTCTTTAGCCGTTTCGGCTTGACGTCAACGCGAAACATAATAGTTGCGCGCGCAGACCCCGCTAAAATTTGAACTGCCCGGCCCCGCCCACAGACAGGAAGGAAAAGTGGAAGACAACAAGCACTGTATCGCAGTAAGTGTTGTAGCATAACCGGCTAGAATAATCGCATGACCAGCGGGACAGCAGTGACGTGTGATCTGAGTAATATCTAAGCAAATCTTTATTCTGTTTGATGGCAGTATAAAGATTTAGAGAGAAGTTATTGACAGCTTATGTAGTATTGTTTTTCGCGTTCTGCTCTTTGTAGACGGTCCCTAAGGACTGGTCTCTCTGCCGGCTGCGCACAGAGTTTAATATGATGCGTCCAGCGCGTAGGAAAGCTCATTTTTAGGAAAATAAGGTTGTAGGTGATTGTATACATTGCGACGGTTGAAAAGAGGTGCTATTTGTGTAGGAACAATGTTTCGGTCATGAGTTATTGATCCGGAAAACAACGACTGCTGCTAACTTTTCTAAACTCATCGGCATTCTGGTTAAATCATGACCCGCGGACGCTGTGCTCTGAGCGAGGGAAAAGCTGTGTCATTTTCCCTACCTGGAAATCTCTTTTTCCTACCTGGAGTGGTTGAGGTTTATTTTTGGTAAAATGCCTGAGAATTACATCCTCAACACGGTGCTGTGATCACGTCATTTCTCTGAAGAGAGCTACACAAATCTACACGCTTACAACGCGGGATTTGCTGCACGGTTGTTGTTTAAGGATGGATCAACACCCAGTTTATTTGGACCTGCGTGTTCTTCCAGTCTTGATGACCGTAACAAGGTAAATATGGATGTAGTTGTCTGTATTGTGTTTGCTCCGTGCAGCATGTAGCGGTAGCCATTTAGCTTACTGCCGAATGTAACTATTTGTTGGCTTACAATAGTCCATGAAGTGTTCATTATTACTGAATGTTTGTTGTTATGATGAAGAATATAGCAATACGCTGTTGTACAAATGCAGGGATTTTTTTCAATATGTTCTGGCATTGGGCTTCTGACACGGACGTGACGTGGTGACGTGACGTGGTAGCGTCACGTGAAGGAGGTGCTTGGGGAAAAAGACTCGCTCAGACGATTCATATGGGAGTCGGTGGGAAAATGAGGTAAAAATAAATAGATATTATAAGACATCGAAAGTGTTTTTTAACCTTGCATACATATCATCCTGTTGTTTGGGACTTCAAAAAGTGAAATTTAACCGTTCTCAACCCACCATATGGGCTCTTTAACAACACACTTTACATGCCAATTTGCACATAACAGCTGCACATATAATGTTGTATATAGTAATATGCCTGTACATACAATTTGTATATTTGCATTTAATAGTTACTTCTATTTTTAAATATATTTATTATCTGTTTTTTGTCTCTGTAATTCTGTTGCACTGTAGAAGCTCTGTCACGAAAACAAATTCCTTGTATGTTTGAACATACCTAGCAATAAAGCTCTTTCTGATTCTCATTCTGATTCTAATTATAAAGTGTTACCCATATTCCCTGACTTTCAATTTCTGGAATGGACTTTTTTTTTTGTGAAGATTTCATGACCATGGGAACCCTGATGTACTTAAGTACAGTAGGGGAGTAAAAATACTTAGTTACTGTACACGATTGTGCAAAACTTATTCTGTGGCCTGCATGACACATTTATAGAACGTCCAGCATTTTTGTCATATGGCCGTAAGTTAATTTTGGACTTGTTACAGCCCTGAAACCGGCACTACTAGGTCAGTGACACACTTTGGATGGATTATGGGATTGTCTTCCACTGACTGCCATTAGGAAATGAGCATGACTAAGGTGTAAACCTAGAAGGAAATACTTGTAGGTGTGCTCACATTGACAGATGGAGAAAAAAGACTATTTTCAGCAGCCACATATTGGCAGAAGCTCCTTCTAAAAAGAAAATGTGTCAAGAGGATAAAATATCATAGCATGAGTGTTATTACTAGTGGAATGATTACAATGTTGTCGCTTTACAAACAGTATATTTTGAGCTAAAATGGTTAAAATAAAACAAACCTAAATCTTCCATGAGGGAAATAAGTTTTAAATTATAATGACAGCTACTCCCATGATAATAAATATAGTATTGATAACTACTAACTGAAAAACGAAGGCAGTTTGTGGACTAGGAGACATTATGCATGAACTTAAATGTGCACTAACGTCTGTACAAGAGTGTGGCACTGCTAATATACTATTCCATCATTTTTCCAAAGTATTTGTCACCTGAAAATGAGATTTTTATTTACATTCATTCATTCACTCATTCATTTTCTTTTCAACTTAGTCCCTTTATTATTCCCACCCACCAAAGGAGTACAATTGGTACCCTTTTGGCAGTGGAAATACAAGCCTCATAAAGGTTACCCAACCCGTACTGTACTGTACCACTCAGAGGAAAAGGGCCAGAATTGGGTTTGCTGCTCTCTATTTATTAGAACACAACATGAAATGACGACATGATCAACTGAACATAAAATCTAAATACCATGGTAAAAAGAGTTCATTTTGCTTGAATGATATGTCCTCTAGCTGTTACCAGAGTAAGATTCAAAGTGTGATTGATCTTTCCCTATTTCTTTGCCACTATGTTGTTTCATTCTACTGTTTTAACATCTGCCATAGATTATAATTTAATGTGTCTTCATTGTACATTCTACACACGTCACAGGTCTATGTCAGACAGCGTGATTTGTAATATTAAAAGAGTGATAGTCACTTTAGAAGGCTTTGAATGTAAAGTTTTGAGTGGAAATAATGAGCATACGCGTGACATTTATTCTACCCATATGTCAAAAAGAAAGGCAAAAGCTATCACAGGTATCCAAACTCTGTCATGTGTATTTTTGAAAATGCGATCCTGGGTTGCCGGGGAACTGTCAGGGCCGCCCCAGGAATTCACTTTGCGTATTAAAAACATGACAATGAGCTCCATTCGCAGCACGAATCTCTGTCTCCTACAAGATTTTTGTTGTTGCAGTATCTTGAAAAAAATAAGGTGAAAAAATCAGACTGTGGCTCACTACTTTACTAAACCCTCTTATTCAAATCTTTTGAATCTGTCAAAAAAAAGACAGAAAATGAAGCTGTGTTGGAATGAACTCCAAATGGAAATGCATACATGTCATACTCTCAATGAAGAGAAATTAGCATCCGAGAAACCAGAAGAGATGACATTTTAACAAACAAATTCATCAGAGATAGGCGCTGTCCTCCTAAGGCACTGTCTGTTATGCTAATGATCATGCTTAAATATTCATGAGATGGAAATCGTGTACCTGAGTTTTGGATAATGTGGATAAGATCCATTTCCAAAATCGCAGAGACACTGAAAGCAAACCGCTGACACAAACACATGAATCTAAATCTGTTGTGAAGTGACAATGAACAAAGAACATGCAATCTCATTTATGTTTACTATTTTAACCCATGGTTTCTACAAGTTTTATCAAGTCAAATTTATTAATAATAATAATAATAATAATAATAATAATAATAATAATAATAATAATAATAGTAAATAATAATAATTCCTTTCATTTATAGAGCTTTCTAGACACTCAAAGCGCTTTACACAATGGAAGGAAACGGTGTCCTCATCCACTACCAGTGTGCAGCATCCAGCTGGATGATGCGACGGCAGCCATATTGCGCCAGATCGCATACAACTTCATTGGTGGAGAGGAGACAGAGTGATTAAGCCAATTATATATATATGAGCAGTATAGAGTCGCCTTCACTACACTGGGGTGTTAGGACCCACACAGACTGCAGGTTGAACGCCCCCTGTTGGCCTCACTAACACCACTTCTGGCAGCAACCTAGCTTTCCCATGTGGTCTCCCATCCAGGTACTGACTGGGTGCAGCCCTGCTTAGCTTCAGTGGGTGACCTTGTGAGAGTTGCAAAGAGCTAAATTGAAGACTTTTTAAGACCATTTTAAGACCATAATGAATGAAATTTCAGACTTACAAGTACAAAAGGCTAAACGCTAAAGATTTATTGACCAAGTTAAAACATTTAAAAAAAACATTAAAAACAAATGTTAGGGCTTGTACACACTGGGACGCTATTCGTTTGCGCTTATCATCAGCGTTTTTTGAGAAGTTTTTCCGCATTCAATCCCAAGCGATTTTCTCAGGAGTCGAGCAGAAGAGTATGGAAAATCACCCCTTGACATTAGATGGCACACAGGGTGGCGCTAAGCTTCCGACACCTGCTTGTAACACAGAAGAAGAAGAGAGAAAGTTGACACGATTGTTGTTGGCGATTCCAACAAGCATGGATGGTTCAAGTAGCAGCTCCAGCTCTAGCGATTAACAAATGATTACTGTTCACCAGTGCAATATGCAGCTCCACGTTCATATCGCCTCTGGGCATCTTCTTCAATGTGCGCTGCGTTCGCATTGAAAGTTTTGCACTTGAGCACCTCCAAGTGCTGTTCACTGTAACTTCAGCATCTCTGTGCATGTAAACAAAAGTTCCAATCTGGGGTGCATTTCCCAAACAACAACGTAACTCGTGGCTGAACTATCATAGTATGATGCATCTTTGGAAAAGGAACAATGTAGTGACGAGTGTTTCCCAAAACCCGTAGTTTCTCTGTCGCATATCCATCATTTGAACCACGTTAGTTTTAACATAAACGGCCATAATGATGCTCTACACAGGGTGGAGTAACTACTTTTTTAGAGAAGAACCCCTTAATTTCTTTGTGCAAATTATATTGTTTTGCATGCACACGCATTTAAAAAAAAAAAAAAACACTATTAGTTTTGATAAAAACATGCACTCGTTTTCTATATTAACTGAAATATACATATGTAAACTGTACATACAGGGCCTATGTTTCCAAATATTATTGAGAACATTACAGATTCTATTCTAAAACATAAAATCACTTACAAAAGCTAACATATATTCTAATATAATATATAAATCATATAAATAAATAAATAAATAAATAAATAAATAAATAAATAAATAAATAAATAAATAAATAAATAAATAAATAAATAAATAAAAAATGAGGCTATTTAATAAGAACTTAAATTTTATATTTATTATTCATTAAGAAATGAAACTATAATACTACTTTAATAATAATAATAATAATAATAATAATAATAATAATAATAATAATAACAACAATAATAATAATAATAATAATAATAATAATAATAATAATAATAACAATAATAAGTAGGTAGTAGGTAATAATAATAAGTAGTTTAATTTTTGGAAAAGCCTACTTTTACAATTTGACTCAAGCAAACCACTGCAGAAATGTTCAAACCAACAGGCCTATGTCATATACAGTAGGCTACATTTCTTAATAAGTAACTTACTATAAAATAAAAGCATCAACGTATGCTATGTTTTTTGTTTTCACGAGGTTTGGAGCAATGACAGTAAAAAATATACTAGCTTTGGAGACGTAACATAAATTCTGCTTGGCTGTGTTCAAAATGACATAATTTTTTCAAAGTGCACTGTGAAGGGAGCGTAATTGTAAACATGAAGATCGCTATAACTGAACTGTAAAAATGCTTTGATGCAAATTACACCTAAGAGTGATGAGTGATGAGTGATGCTTTTTTTTGTGATGTTTCTAACTACAGCTCCAGAGATGTAGTTGCAACTGCCCAAGTTTGCGACTCAGTTTGCAAATCAATAAACTATGTTTGTAAAGATGGAACTTGCGACCTTAGTTGGCTAACAATGGTTTTCGAAAATGCACCCCAGATTGGTGAAGAAGAAACGAGCATGAAACGTTTCTTTAAAAATGGCGCTTTTACACCTTGCGTTTTGCACGTTGGTATGCACAAGCACAATAGCACCCTTTATTTAGTCACGAGGCGTTAAACGTTGACGGAAAACATGAGCGGTGTGAACGGGCTTTTATTGTAAGGAACATAATTAAACTATATTAATAAGTAAACAGAGTTAATAAATAAACGTTTCTTAACTTTTTTTGAAATATTTAGTTAATGATTGGATGGGTGGATGGGTGACCCGTTTAAAATGATTTAAGACCCACAACACAATATTTAAGAATTTTTAAGGCCTAAAATTTGGTTTTTGAAATTGAAAACATTTTAAGACTTTTTAAGACCCCGCAGATACCCTGAACCCCCCACAAGCACACAAATATATTAATAATATAGTAAATTATATACAATTTCTCCACATCTATTCTGACATAATTATGTCAGGCAAACCACCACAAAAGTACTGAAGTACTGAAAGTTGCTCTGGAAAAAGCGCCTGCTAAATTACTATATTTTCTGCAGCTTTGTTTTTGTTTTTTTGTTTTTTCAGAAGCAAACGCACTGTTATTATTTTATATTTTATTTAAACACTGGCAAGTATTTTTAACGCTCACTTCAGCTTCACTTTGCCAAAGGCATGAACTGAATCAAAGAAACTGGTGTTAGCTGTTGCAGTCACACAGAAACTGATGTCTTGTATTCCCTTAATAAACATGCACTTTTCCCGGCGGAAAAGTAACAAGCACAACTTGATGTGTGATTTATGTTATATTACAGAGCTGAGCGTATGTGAGGCACATAGGCTGGTATATATGAGCTTGAGCTTGATGTGTTGAGAAATATAAATATATACGAAAGAATTCAGTCTTTCTGAGTCAGACTCAGCTATAGTTCAGAAGTGTATTGATTTCTATTTCTTTTAATAAACAATCCAATAACAGCATTGCAAGCACAGTGTGGAACGCAAGAATTAATGTGATGTAATGTGTATTCAAATAGCGCATTTATTGTGTAAGGCCATTCACTCAAAGTAGAGGTCTGAATTCCTGCTACAATAAATTTCCGAATAAAGCGCTGGAGCGTTTGGTGACTCTGGTGTAATTTTTTCTTAATGGGAGCGGGCGGTCTAACAATATTGTTCCCGAGCGAGTGAGCATGAGTGCGCACATTTGCCTGGATGAACGTGATGCTGTGTGTGTGTGTGAATGAGAGCGAGCGTGATGCTGTGTGTCGCTTGTTGTAGGCTGTCTGGACTCTGTATCATCCAGCTGGGTGGTTTTTGGTTTTGCTCTTCTGTTCGCGAACACATCATCTCCTAGGGGGAATGGTCGCAGCAGGTCAACAAATCCTGAATATATGCGGGAGCTGTCAGGTCCGGACTAAAACAGCGGTCACCAAAGTTTTTCCTGGAGGTACAATGTCCTGCAGATTTTGCCTCCAACCCTAATCAAACACACCTGAACAAGCTAATCAAGTTCTCACTAGGTAACTTGAAACATCCAGGCAGGTGTTTTGAGACAAGTTGGAGCTAAACCCTGCAGGGACACGAGACCTCCAGGACTAAGATTGGTAATCCCTGAACTAAAACCTTGAGGGAGCGGGTCCCGTGCAGATCTCTAACCCAAAGCGTTTTACAATCATGAGGTGGGGTCTCTCCACACCACCACAAATGTGCAGCATCCACTTGGATGATGCGACATCAGCCACAGGACAACAGTACCAGTGAGGTCAAAACACACTAGCTATTGGTGATATAGCCAATTCAGTGGATGGAGATAATTAGGAGGCCATGATAAGTAAGGACCAATGTGGAGAATTTGGCCAGGACAATTTGATTACACCCCTACGCTTTACGAGAAGCGCCATTGGATTGTTAATGACCACAAAAAAGTCAGGACCTCGGTTTAAGATCTCATCCGAAAGACGCTCACTGACAATATAGTGTCCGCTTCACTTTTTGGGGCATTAGGACTCACATAGACCACAAGTTGAGCACCCCCTTCTGGCCACACTAACACCACTTCCGACAGCAACCTAGTTTTCCCAGGCTCAGCCCTGCTTAGCTTCAGTGAGTAACCAGTCTTGGACTGCAGTGTGATATGGATGTGGAGCATTTGTGTATTAGCATTTGAGCAACTGATATCCTTGCAAAGTGAATACTTGGCGATTAAAGGGTCCCGGAACACCAAAACACATTTTTGGGCTGGTGACAGTCATATGTGTGTCCTACACTGCTATAAACTTTATTAGGACACATATAATTCGCTAAAAAGTGAAAATTGGTTGTTTTTGCGTTATTTCGAGCAAATTCGTTCTTCCGGTTTGAAACAAATTTTTGAAGCTGCGTCACGCCGATGAGATCCTTGAGTGCATTCCAGCGTGGAGAGTGGATGTCTGTACCTGTGAGTGCATCACAACGTCTCTGAGTGTGCAGCATTAATTCATGAGAAAGACTTGGTTCAAACCAATCAGCGTGCTATACTGTGTATGCGGTGCAACTTCATTAATATGCATGATAGCCTCGAAGATTGTTTTTACCTGTTACAGTGTTCAGATGGCAGAAAGACGCCATGTTGTATTGCCAAAACAAGTGCAGGAACAAGAATTGTTTGGAGACACAGGTCTCCAGTGTTGTGTTTATATGCCGCAATGAAGGTTTTGTTTTCATTTTCAGCTATGAGAGCGCAGCTGGACTCACGTGTGGACCACAGTGCACGCGCACGCAGCAGAGATGCATTTGTGAGGAACATTTTTTTACCCGAGAGCTTTTCTCATATGGAAATGGTGAAATCTGTATTTGCCGCTCCTCTCCTTTTAAAAAATACACACCTCCAGTTCATGTTGATTTTCCTGTCTCTACAGATTAGTTAAGTAAGCGATCAGTGGTCTTTGTTTGTTTATTTAGATGGCAATGTTAGTTCGTCAGTAGTACGCTTTCAGTGTTTAAAGACAGACCTTAGTCAAAGTGATTAGAACTGTTACTGAGTTTACAGTACGTTAATATCCCTACATTATTATAGACTGAAAGATCCGCGGTAAATGCTGCTCCACGAGTGTAAACGTAAACACAGCAATCAAACTATTACCGTCGTGTAGAATTCTCGCCGCATTTTGTGACAGGATAGTCTATTCATACACGGCTTTCTGACGCTACCTACTGAGTGCATCTAAGCTACTGAGAAAATAAGAGGTATTTTTTATTTCTCTCATATGCCGCGTGGTATCAAACATTCCATTGAAAATGCACTCTTTCAGCAGTTTCTCACATCTTGTTTGTCACAGGGGACATACATGAAATGTTCCTGAATAAAAGTGAACGTGCCAAACTGCAGTTAAAGTCGACAAATTAAGAATTTGCCAAATAATTTAATTACTGATGTCCATGTAAACACAGTCTTTCTGCCGTGCATCTGTGTGTTTGTTTTGCCTGTTTGAAAATCAGCACGTGCACAAATCGAAACTTTTTATGCAAAACCTCTTTCCCTCCCCTGACACTCCCACCTAAACAGAGCCGGACACACCCACTTTCCTGAGCTTTTCCAAACTAGAGTTGTAAAAACACCCTGCTGAGACAGTGGGGTTTCGTGGCCCTTTAAACAAATGAACCATTTAAACCCAACAAGTCATTTGTATCTCAAGTAAAAATTGTAAAGGATGCAGAGAGAGCGTGGTTTAAATCCAGAAACTGTTTCTGTCGTCTTTCACTATGAATGTGTTCAACACTAATAGAACTTACTACCATAACAAAACGAACAATTCATTTAACTGTCAAATGCTCTTTAGAACATTCTCCTCCTTGAACTGTCCTCCTCCTCATGGTCCCTCATCAATTCTACCAGCTAACGACTTCGCAACATTCTTCACTAACAAAACAACTGTCAGCGCACAGTGCTCTACACCAACAGACAGATCGCACCAACAAACACACTCTCACTCTCACCCTCCTCCCTAGCAGAGGCCGAAGTGTCAAAACAATCATTCCAATCATTCCATCTCAACTTCAGCCTATTGCTCCTTTGGTTGTACCTGTACTTGCTCCTATAATTAAAACAGTCCTGGATTCTGGTTCATTTCCAGTTACATTTAAGCAGGCTCGGATAACCACTACTTAAAAAAGTCCACTGTGTGCTTGTAGAAAATTACAGACCGGTCAGTGCTGTCAACTGAAACAACACTGAACCACAAAAGCAGAATTCTACAGAGACTGCCCTGCTCTCAGTGTTTGAAGCCCAGAGTCTAGCAAGAGTGGCTTTCAAATCCTTGGTGCTCATCTTGCTGGATTTGTCTGCAGCTTTTGACACGGTTAACCACCACCAAAGATTCCTGGCAACTCTCAGGACAATGGGCATCTCTAGAACAGCACTCCAGTGGTTCAGTTCTTACCTCCCAGGTAGGTCATTCAGGGTCTCTTGGAGGGGTGAAGTGTACAAAGTTTAGGAATGCATCAGACCTTAATGCTTGGACTACTTATCATCTCCACTTACGTGGCTTCATTCAGGATCAGTCTTTCTGAAACATCACTGCTGTGCTCATTATGCTCTCTAACTCTCATTCCATTAAACGTAACTTGATGACAACTACAATGTATAATGATAACTGCTCAAATTTCAGCATGTCCTATAGACATTTTTGCTGAATGAAGGACTGTCACCTTCAACACAACCATGCCAAGACAGAGCTGCTTGTGACTCCAACCAAGCCAACCCAGCACTTCATTACAAGTTCTCCATCAAGCTGAGCATTCAACCATAACTCCACCCAGAATAGCCAAGAATTTAAAGTTAATGATCAGCTTAACATTACAGGCCACATTGCTAGAACTGCCCGATTCTACAGAGCCCCTTTATAATATATAACATTAGGGAGACAAGGCCCTTGGTTTTGGAACATACATCTAACACATTTTGTTATTATGTTTAATGTGAAAGTGATGCAAATCTGATGCATAGCTCTAACTCAAATTAGCAAACCATTCAAGAATGACCAAACACTAAATCACATATAGAAATATGTCTCATAGATAGGCATGTAAATGTTGAGATTTTTACAAGCAAGTGTGTGCCAATCCTCTACCAAATACCATGTGACAACCCTCCCATTCTTTCCAGTGATTCTCCCATATTTTACCATTCTTCCCCACTATCATTCCGTTTAAATATATTCCCCTATTTTTCTGGAATATTTAATATTTCTAAGAAAGGTGGCAGTAACATTTATACAGACCTAATCCTAAATTAGATATAGTACTGCTGAACCACCAAAGCCCCCCTAGTTTTTAAATGTGATGTAATTACAAGAGTGGGTCAAAAGAATCTAGGCTATATACACGAAAAGTGTTTTTCAGCCACCCACATTCTCAAAAATACAGCTGACTCGAATTTTTCCCTTGATTGAATAGGCATTATCAGTGGTTATCAGCAGTTATCCGATATTGGCCAGTAGGCGCTAGTTACATGTACGTGTAGTTACATTTTTGAGAGGTGCGTGGGTATGCGACCATGCAAAGGCTGCACTGGACCATACGCGTGATCTCGATATAAATCAGCCTTAACAGAGCAGGGTCACGTGACTCCACACACAGTAGGGAAAATAATCGATAAAATCAAACCGGCAAAATTAGATCGATTATAGCTTCTGAATGTCGATTACAATTATTTTTTGATTAATCGCCCAACCCTATGTCGAACAATGTAATTTAATGCAGTGCTTTCCTGTTCATTGTGAGACCTACTTTATATTATATCAGAATCAAGCAGTGAAGATCTTAAGTGGTGTGTTTAAACAGACAAAAACATATTATAACAATAAGTATCAAATCTCAGTTTTAAACAAAACTAATTGGTAACACTTTATTTTAATTGTCTATTTGAGTATAAGTAGACTGTCTGCTTAATATCTGTTGATAATGACATTCGATTGACTACAAGAAACTTTGCAAGTACAAGTCAACTTACTCTAACCCCAACCTAACAATCTACTAATAGTCTATTGAGAATTAGTTACAATGTAACTTAAATTCAACAAACGGACCATCAAAATAAAGAGTGACCAACTAATTGTGTCTTAAATGAGCATAAACAGTTGAACGCAAATGTATGCTTGTCATATATACTGTAGAGTATATTATTAAAAATAATAAATAAATAAAATATTGTTGATTGTTTAATGCCTGAACCCCTAAACACAGGAAATGTATTCAGATTCCCCGCAGACGAGCTAATTAACAGTGAGCTATGTTTATGTCATTGTCACTGTACTAAATGCTTTAACACAGTGGTTAGTAGGAGATAAAAAGGCAGCAAACAAATGAAAGCACCGTTAGTGTCACAGCAGATGCTAAACATCGAGATTGAGACATGTTTTAATTGCACACATCAGTGGAGATACCGGCTCTAATTATTTCATTAAAGTTACAATGAGTTCTGAGGGTGGAATATGACTGCGGAGGTAAATAGTACGTGTGCTTCAACAAAAGTAGTAATGAAGAAGTAAAGGTGAAAAGTTGTGAAAGAGTTTCTTAATACGTTTTTTTAATTTCTAAATAATTTGCAGTCTCAGTGTTCGGCCCATTATATCCAATGTATGGATATACAGCTGAGGGAACGGAACCAACCCTGTGGATACTAAAACATGGCCTTTTCTTCAAAATGGTTACATTAATCGAGTTTGTTAAATATATTTTGGGTGTGGAAGTGGAAATTAAATTAGAAAATAATGTAAACTTGACTGACTGCTTCACTTCCACTTTAAAGTTTCCATGGGGACTCATCACATCAAAAATCAAGAATAGGTAGAACCCTTTTAGACCCTGTGCTGGCAGTGCCGACCATTTTTCCCCATCGGTAAACTAGCAAAAGGGAGTTCGGACACAGCCTGAGTACACATGTGCTTTAAACCATTGGCTTAGATAATTTAAATAGGGCCCTCAGTGTTCTGTTTGGAACACTGATGGAATAGAACAGAACAGAACACAGGGGATATTCATTCATTTATTTCAGCTTAGTCCCTTTATTAACCTGGGGTCGCCACAGCAGAATGAACCGCTAACTTATCCAGCACGTTTTACGCAGCAGATGCCCGTCTAGCTGCAATCCATCACTGGGAAACATCCAAACACAATCATTCACACTTTAGCTTACCCAATTCACCTATACCGCTTGTCTTTGGACTTATAGGGGAAACCGGAGCACCCCGAGGAATCCCACACAAACACTGGGACAACATGCAAACTCCGCACAGAAATGCCAACTGACCCAGCTGAGGCTCAAACCAGCGACCCTCTTGCTGTGAGACGATTGAGCTACTCACTACGCCACCGTGACACCCAGGGGATATTCAATTAAACAAAATGTACTTCGCGAAACATCTTAAAACTCATCTGACGTGTGTGTTCTCTGACCACTACTTGAAAATAGCACAAGCAGAACTTGCTCCATCAAACATGTCCTCCAGAGACAGAATGAGAGTGCATGCTAAACAGCCTGCGGTAGTGCATCCCTTTGCCAAGTTCACCGCCCAGTCCCGCTGCTTCTATTTCCAGGAGCAGATTCTGATAATGCAGCGCAGCAGGCCAGAAGAGCGAGCTTCTAAAATCTCCTTAATTTCCTGTAATCTGGGTCACAGGCAATGGGCCAGGAGTCCCACATCCCCCTGGGCAGTACCTTGCTACACACACACGCGGCTTAACAGACTGCATCGCACACCCACATAACACATGCTTGACTGTGCCCATTCACTTCTCCGCAGCCCTCTGAGATGCCGTAAAGAGGGTCAGTTTGCTGGAGTGCAGATATGTCACTCTCAGCGTGCTGTTTTGCTCTGGCTCTTTGGATAGATCGGATTAAATTAATTGAATATAAGCAGATCAAGTCCGTAAGCTTGATTAAATAACGATTAGTAGCTTTGAAACACTTTTGCTGCTCTGGTGGTGCCATAGAAAAGTGAATGGGTTGCTTTCAGAGAGAAGTAAAGCAGATGGCTGATGCATGTGTGTGTGCTTGTTCAGTCTGGCAAAATTAAGGATATGCTCTTTGGGGTGAAGAAGAACTAGAATTCTCTGCTCTTCATCATCTAAGGTCCAATCCCAATTCTAATTTTGTACCCCTACCCCAGGCATGTCCAAACTCGCTCCTGGAGGGTCGGTGTCCTGCAGATTTTAGCTCCAACTTGCATCAACACACCTGCAGGGATGTTTCTAGAAAGCCTAGTAAGAGCTTGATTGGCTGTTTCAGGTGTGTCTGATTGGGGTTGGGACTAAACTTTGCAGGACACCTGCCCTCCAGGACTGAGTTAGGACATTCCTGCCCAACCCTTTCCCTTGAAACAGAATGTGATGGGGAAGGGCTTCAAAATTTACCCCTAAGAAATGGGACACCACTACAACACCAGCGCACTTCATCATGTCATCGCGAGCTCTACATATGAGACTCACGATCGGGTAAATATCGAAGGTAAATACTAGGGGTGCTACGGTTGTCTTCCCATGGTTCGGTGCGCCCTGTGATCCGTGGTTCAGAATACGCATCATTAATATTGGATTGGTGATAGAAGCAACTGCAGCAAAGCAAAAAAGTTCCACCTTTGTGCTGCTGATTACCTTTCACGTGCATTGCACATACGAAGACCTGTCCAATCACCTCTTAGTATATAAATCAGTTGTTTACATCACGTTTCCTCACGTGTCGGTGTGCGTGTTGAGTTTCTGAGAGTTCAGCATGGCAAATGAAGAAGATACTGTAAAGCCAAAAGCGCAGATGAGGCCAAAACACAATGCCTTGCCGTTAGTGTTTCATCAGGCACTCAATGTCAGTTAAGACAGACAAAAAAAATTACGAATGCCGATTTTTTTGTTGTTGCAAAGAAAGCGTAGAGTGTCCACTAACAAGCGGATCGGGGTCCGTGTCCAGACCCAGAAGCGTTCCATACAGACCCGGATATACAGCCAGTAGATCTCTGTGCCGGTCTGTTACTTCAGTTGCGCTTCCGCTGGGTGTTCTTCCACATGCGATCGATCCAGCTGTTTATTAATTCTGTTTACCAATGACCACCTAAAAAAAATTGACTGTTCCTACTGAATTCATAGAGAAGGGCCGACCACACTCTCTTTGCTGAAGTTTCATTCTCTATGATGATGCTGATAAGTGATAACGGGGCTCTCTGGAATAAATGGTAATACAAATTAGTTGTTGCCTTAGTAATGTAAGCATAATGTAAACAGAAGTAATCAATTCTCTAAACGTGCTCAGTTATTAGGCCCAGGGGCGACGCTAGCAATTTTGGGCCCCATGAAAAAATATGAGGATGGGTCCCCTACTACCAAGCTAGCTATCCAAACTCATTGTCTGCAATGTAGTTATACTGACCTATGCATTTTATTATTGATTTTGTATTTATCAGTATTTAGTAAGAGAACGACCATGACTGTAGCTAGCAGATTATTTATTGTTCAAATGTAAATGTAGTACAAAAAAAGGAACTTTTACATTTCTAAACACACAAAACAAAAATGTGTCACTATTTAAATAACTGTACTGCAATAGTGTCTCTTACAATGTGCAATACACTGGAACAGTGACAAAAATCAATCAGACATAAAATTATATTACAATGAGACCATTAAATAAGCCGAGACCCATAAATGATGCTGAGTGCATCATCCAGGTAATTAAAGTGCACTTATTATTTTTAGAGTTTTCAGTGTGAACACACTACTTACACTATTTAAACTACAAAATTGCGTAGAATAGTGCATAAGTATGCAATTTGGGACACAGCTGAAGTTAACCTCGAGGATATCGCTGCTTTGACAGTTTACCTGTCGATCGCACTCAACAAAGCATCAACTCTCTTCCCGCTACTGACGGACTGAACATACAGTGAAAGGTTGGGGGGTGCAATTTGACAGTGGCACACACGAGGGGCAGATATAAGCTGTATTTTTATTTTTTATTTCTAATAAATTGTTTTACTAGTAATTTAGAGATACATTCATAATTTATATTACATTATAGTACTGGTATTAATTATAAAGCTGATCTCTGTGGGCCCCTAGAGTGTCGTCCTAACTTCCCCCCCTTAGCGGCGCCCCTGATCAGGCCTAAGATGTGTAGGCAATTATTATTATTATTTATTTTTTATTTTTTTATTATTATTTATATGCATAATTGGGCCTCATGATGGCACAGAGGGTAGCACAATTGCCTCACAGCAAGAAGGTCACTAGTTCGAGCCTTGGCTGGGTCAGTTGACATTTCTGTGTGGAGTTTGCATGTTCTCCCCTTGTTGGCATGAGTTTCTTCCGAGTGTTCCGCGTTTCCCCCACAAGTCCAAAGACATGTGCTATAGGTGAATTGGGTAAGCTAAATTGGCCCTATTGTATGTGTGGATGTTTCCCAGTGGTTGCAGCTGGAAGGGCATCCGCTGCGTAAAACAGAATCTGGATTAGTTGACGGTTCATTCCGCCGTGGTGACCCTGGATTAATAAAGGGACTAAGCCGACAAGAAAATGATGATGATGATCTGCATAATTGGTTGAGTCAAGATGTAATACAGAAAAAAAGTTTAAGCTTTTTCTCTCGTTGTTTTTCTTAAGCATTTTATTTGAACATCAAATTTTCAAAAAGTCCTACTTTTTACTTAATTAATGAAAAAATATGCAAATCTACAGTCATTTGTAAAAAAGCCTGTTGCGTTGTCGGGTGTAAATGTATAGATATTGTTCTTTGAATTTTTCGGTAGCCATTTTTTTATAAACATGGCACATACTGTACCGTACCGAAACCGTGACCCTAAAACTGTGATACATACTGAACCATAAATATCATGTTATCATAACGATCAAATGTGGCAATAAGCTCATAACTGGACTGTGCATTCACACCGTGGCCATATTCATCTATGTAAACACACGAAAACAACATTAACATTATGCCAGACACTGTAAAAAGGTCATGTCACAAAGTATGCTAAGGGGTAGAACTGGGATTGGGCCTAAGTCTTAACTTTTTTTTTACTTGCCTCATATCATCTCTTCATCCTCATCTCTCTTCTTGAGATATATCACATCTATCTCTTCTTATCTTCTCATCTTTTAACTCCTCTCCTTATAATTCCTATAAGCTTCTTTTTTTTTACTCTTCAGTCCATCCCCCTCAAATCCCTTCTTTCCATTTTTCTGGTCTTTTCTCATATAATTTCCTCTCCTTATCTCTCGGTTGCTTGACTCCTGGTTGTTTTACACCTCCTTCCTCACACCTCATTTCTATCACGTTCTACTGCTCTTTATCATTTCTCTAACTCCAGTTATTTGCATTGGCATTTTTTGCACTACACTTTCACTTTCACATGTACAATTTAAAAAAACACATGAAAATGTAAAAATACTCTATAAAGAAGAGCTGTCAAGTGCATGCCAAAGCAATAGGAGCCAATCTACTCCTAACCCAGGGGTGCACAATTCTGTTCTTTGAGATCTAGCTTCCTGCAGAGTTCAGCTCTAAGCCTGATCATTCATTCATTCATTTTCCTTCAGCTTAGTTCCTTATTTATCAGGGGTCTCCACAGCAGAATGAACCGCCAACTATTCTGGCATTTATTATTCTGTTTTACACAGCGGACACCCAGTACTGGAAAAACCCCATACACTCTCACACACCACAACCGATTTAGTTCATCCAATTCACCTATTGTGCATGACATAAGACTGAGAGGGAAAAAGGAACACCCGGAGAAAACCCATGCAAACACGAGGAGAACATGCAAACTCCACACAGAAATGCCAACTGACCCAGCTGGGAATCAAAAAGCTACCTTCTTGCTGTGATGCAACAGTGCTACCTACTGGGCCACCTTGCCGCCCAAAACCTGATCTAAAACAATAACACCAACTAAATAAGATCTAATTGTCAGAGTCCAGACACTAGTTCTGTCTTGTCCTGTATGTTGTGCTCGGCTCAAGTTTTCTCGTGTCGGGCACTCATTGTCTGTCTTTGTGTGTCTCTGTATGAGCGCCGTCGTGAGCGTGCTCAGGCCATGCGCACTCCTGCTTGATGTGGGGGCTCGAGGTCTGTGCGTGCTTGGGCTCTTGCAGTCGTGTTTGTGTTTGTTCTGTCGGAATCGTGCTGTTTCATTCTCAGCATTTCAGTCTGGTTGCTTTTGGTTTCGGTTGGCGCTGAGATGAAACATGCGCGTTCCATATGTGTGAGCTCACGGTAAGGTGTTTTCATTTATCGTGTGCTCGTGTCTTGCATCTGTTTATGTTTGTGTTGTCTAAATTGTCTTTAGTTTTGTCTTGTGAACACCCTCCTTGTTAACCCATTATTAGTTTATCCTGTTTACTGTGTTTGTTAATTATTTCTGCTTATATTCTTCTCATGTCTGCTGTCCTGTGCCAGTTCGTCGTCGTCATTTGTAGCCTTGTCCTGTCTGTCCACCCCTGATCCCTGCCAGCCTGCCCAGTGAAGTTTGTTTGTGTGTTTTGTTATTTTTGTCCCGCATTTTTTTTATTTTTATTATTAATAACACATAAAACACATAATTTTCACTGCACTTGAGTCCTCGCTCCTTTTCCCTTTACCCGAACGTGACACTAATAGAGCACTTGGTAATTAAAGACAGCTGTTTGATCAAGGTTGCAGCTTAACTCTGCAGGAATGTAGATCTTCAGGAACAGGACTGGACACCCCTGCCCTAACCAAAATGTATATTGGCCAATCAAAATAGGGCTGTTATTGGTTCCGGTTGGCTGCATTCTGATGCTTCTGTTATGAACATGAGCGGGATATGTACCTGGATGGGAGACTATATTGGAAAACTAAGTTTGTGGTCTGCGGTCTGTGTGGGTCCTAACGTCCCATTATATTGACAGGGACTATATACTGCTCAGTGAGTGCCATCTTTTCGATGAGACATTAAACCGAGAACTCTCTGTGGTCATTAAAAATCCCAGGATGTCCTTCGAAAAAGAGTTGGGGTTTAACCCTGGCATCATTGCCAAATTGGCCCTCTGGCCTCTCTCCATCATGGCCTTCTAACCATCCTGGATTCCCCTCCAAAATGCTTTGAGGGTCCAGAAAATTATTATTATTATTATTATTATTATTATTATTATTATTATTATCAATGTTATAAGCCCTATTAGCCCAGATATTACATACCTGTCAACCCTCCTGTTTTTCCCAGGATTCTCCCGCATTTTACCGTTCTAAAGGTGCTGTATCTGTTTTTGACTCTTCTAAAGCATAAACATACTGTAATTTGTTTACAATAGGATCCCCTATTATGGTCGACATATCCCTTATTTTCACATCCCAATGTTGACAGGTGTGGATATTAGCACAAGTACTTGGTTAAAGTTTCGACCATTGCATAGACACACATCTTGTAAACAGCAGCAGCCGATCACGGCACACAATCTGTCATCACAAAAATGAAATGACAGTGCTGGCAACTCTGTTTTCACAGTCTTGACAAGGGATGGGCAAACTCGATCCTGGAGGGCTGGTGTCCTGCATAAATTTGCTCCAACACTAGTCAAACACACCGGTTTGTAGCTTTCTAGTGATCTGGTGAAGACACTGATTAGCTTGTTTAGGTGTGTTTGATTAGTGTTGGAGAAAAACTTAACTCTGAGGATCCAGTTTGCCCATCCCTGGTCTAGACGACTACACAGAACCTGGAGTTTTTGAAAGTCATCACCTCGACAGGAGTTTTCAAAAAGTTCCAGTTTGAAAAACACCCAGCGCCTTATTCGCAATGCCTTTTCCTTCGTCTATCCTATGTGAAAGCACATTTCTGATCATTTCATTGTGCTAGTCTTTTCTCTTGTTGTTAGTTTGGCCCAACAGCTCTGGAAACTCAAAAACCTGCTCTCTGAAGGGCTGAGATGGGCTTAACACTTCCTCTACACAAACTGGTCCTCTCATAGAAGAGAGGAAGTCTCATCAGAATGAGGTATGCTCGGCACAGACACCCTCACATACAAACGCACATAAACACGGTTACAGCCAGACCAGTATTGGCGCTCAGATCAGTGTTAGGTTTGTTAAGGCACAGGACGGAGGGCTGGACTCCAAGCCAAGTGAATGAAGTCCAGCTCTCATCACCACACACAAAGAGACCCATTTATCTCCAAGCCCACAACTCACACAGACAGCAGGGATTTTAACTCTCTCACACGTGGCCACATTTACCATCCAGTATAAAACGGGAAAAAGAAGTATGTGTGATTTCCTTTAAGAGGTCATTTTTAGAGAGGAACTGAGAAGTGTGTGTTTCTTCTTTTGCATTCCACTGAGAAAATAGCAACATACGGATCCATTAAACAAGGCTGCGATATCATACGGGATCTGAATGTCAAATGTTTGAGATAATGTGTGAATGTTGAATGTTTCAAATAATGAGATTCAAGTCAATGGAATGAAAAGAATTCAAAGCCTCGATTCTAAATTCGATCTGTCCTGTTGTCAGAAGTGCTAGACTGACAATGTCTGAAATAGAAGTCGTCGTGTTTAATTCCAGAGATGAATCACTGCACTCACACTCACCAAGTGCAGATATTAGCTCTGATTATGGGGTACATTTGCATTTCTTAATAAAAACAAATGCAAGAAAGGTGTTTGAACGGGAGTGTGTATCATCCAGCAGCTCTATGGTTGACTAGTGAAGCTGAGCACAACTGAGACTGGTCAGTCCCTGGATGGGAGACCTTCTAAAAAAAGAAGGTTGCTGGATGAGGTGTAAGTGAGACCAACTGGAACCAAGCATTTATAGTTACTTTTATGGAATCATGCCCAACCGTTCTGATAACAGTCAGGTACAGTTCCATTTGTATTTCCATAGTATAGAGCAGAACAACTACTAACTGTTACCTGCACAAATTTTAGGTACTGTTAAGTCTGATTTATGTTTTTGACTCTTCTAAAGCATAAAATACCTTAATTTGTTTGCAGAAATTTAAGAAGCATGCTGAATATACTTTTTAATCTGAAAAACAATGCTATAGTCAGATATTTTGCTTTGAAAATGTGCGTTACGTGCTGGAACGTAACGCACATTGTCTTTGTTTTGGTCCCTTTAACCTGCCCAATAGGGCATATGCAGAGCTAGTGTCTTTTCTCCCATATTGATAAACTTCCAGTGAACGGTTAATGTAACTTTTTTTTTTATATGGTTCTTTTTCAAGCATCAATATTTTAATGTAATTACAATACAATCAGTTAAATAGACTTTGGCATTCATTTAGTTGCTCAAGCTTAACACGAGACAAAAAGCTGTTTATTCTATTTACATGCCCGTCAAAATCATTAGGCTATCGCAGAAGCTCTATTGAATATACTGGGAAAAATTCATTCATTCATTCATTTTCTTTTCGGCTTAGTCCCTTCATTAATCCGGGGTCGCCACAGCGGAATGAACCGCCAACCTATCCAGCATCTGTTTTACGCAGCGGATGCCCTTCCAGCCACAACCCATCTCTGGGAAACACATCCATACATTCTCATTCACACACATACATTACGGACAATTTAGCTTACCCAATTCACCTGTACCGCATGTCTTTGGACTTGTGGGGGAAACCGGAGCACCCGGAGGAAACCCACGCAACCACGGGGAGAACATGCAAACTCCACACAGAAATCCCCCCCAGCCGGGGATCGAACCAGCGACCTTCTTGCTGTGAGGCGAACGTGCTAACCACTAGGCCACCGTGGCGCCCTACTGGGAAAAATAAATGTTCATATTTTGAAGACATGGCAGGAAAAATGTAATTTAATGCAGTGTTTTTTGTACAATCTGAGACCCACTTTATATCAAATATCATTCAGTCATGAAGGCTCTCAAAACATACATCTGCGGCCGAAAATGCGACTCTGTTGCAGACTCTGAAATGAGACGCAGATTCAGAGTTCCGCATGAGGTGTTTTTTTATTAGCAAATAACATAAATATGACAAACATAAACATTAGGTAAGCAGGTTACATTGTAACCATGTTTCCTAACAACATGCTACGTGATGAGATTTGCAGTGATAAGCAATTTGGCTGTTTGTGTAACAGGGTAAAAAGAAAGTTTAGTTGTCTTTCACCAAAAAGTGTAATTTTGTTTGTTTTTTGGTTGTTGGGTTACCTCTTGTGGCAACAGTGTGTAATTTGTTCTTTCACCTATAACCTGCAAAGCCCCGCCTCCAGCAGAGATGGTTGCTGAATGTACAGAGGCGGTAGATAAAATGTGCTCCAGCGAAATGTGCTAAATTCTGTAATATAACACGTTAATATCACATACTACCCTAATATAAACATTAAGTGATCAAATGTATTAAGTGATTGCGGTGTGTGATCAACTTTGTGTGGTTTAATATGCTCATCATATGTGTAGCTGGAATGATGACATTAATACGAGCAGGGGTGAATTTTTACTTTATTTGTTTGTTTGTTTTAGATGCATGTTTAAATGCATACTGTTGCCAGAGGATATATTTCTGTTACAAAATAAACAAAGCATAACACAGTTCTCTGTGTCCGGAAGAGAAGCATTACATTTGCACCAGACGAAACATTCAGAAGCACATAATAGTGCACTCCATCGAAAAGGTAAGGTTTATAATCTAATTAATACATATTAACCCTCTTTAACATTATTAAATGTACATGTCGAATCACTGATATTTGTTAGCTTACGCGGAGTCACAGTTCTAAACTTTCATTTATTTTATTTTCAAGATCTGAGGTGAACTGCCTGCTGCTGCTTTCAGTATATCACAATAATTGTCATGTAAAATGGCCTTCAAAATCCCATTATCAGCATTTAACACCAAATAACGCACATGAGGTGTACCTGAGGTGATTATTGTGAGTTTTCTATTGTTCAGCTGCAAGAAATAGAAGCCTATCCAAAAATAAACATTTCAGGTGTCAGAACAAAAACTCTTTTTAATATGGAAAATATTCCTTCTATTGCGTGTCGTTGCTTTTATTTAGAACACCAATCAGCCTTTAGGCTTGGTAGTCAGGCATGCTCCTGTTGGTGGCCTCAATCTGGCAACATGAACTTGCTTGTGTTTTGAACCAGGAGTGCAATACCTAGTTCGATCACTGGGTATCAAACTTACTTACTGCACATATATGCTTCTGCTTTCTGTCCAGGCTGCACATTAAAAAGCACTTGTTTGTAGAGCAAGTAGTTTGCCAATGCTCTAACATTTCGTATTCAGAGTAATTTCACCCATAAGGTAACTGAATAAGTTCTAAAACAAGTTAAAAAAAAAAACTAACTGCAGAAAAGAGCTTACATCTGCATTGCCAAATAAGGTCAATAGTGATAGGGACAGATTTAAACTGAGGTCCTGACACCTTGTGTTTGTAAAAAAAAAATCCAGGATGTCTGTTGGAAAAAAAAGGGTGTTGACCCCAGCATTCAGGCCAATGTTCACCATGGCTCCCATCCTAATATCATCTAATTGTCTTCATCCCTCTGTCTCCTCTCCACCAACAAGCGGTTGTGTGTGCTGGCACAGAAAAGCTGCCTTTAAGTCATCCAGATGGAAGCTGCACACTGGTTGTGGTTGAAGAGAACCCTCTTCAAAATGTGTAAAAAGCACTTTGTTGCCTGAGACAAGCGCTAATGTAACTAACTTTCATTGTTGTATTATATATCATTATGTGTATGGATAAGTAACATTCTGCAGATGCGAGTATGCAGAAAGAGAGAGAGATACAGTCCAGATGTATTGTCTCCAGGCAAATGCAGTACCACTGAGCTTTCAGTGAAGGTTAATCATGCCCTCATTCAAATCAAATGGCCACAAAAGAGAGGCCATTTAACCAGAGAAAGAGCGAGTATGAATGAAAGTTGAGTCTCTCTCTCATCTGTGAAGCAAAAGTGCTGCTGTACGGTGCAAGCTTCAACACCCTGTGACAAAGTATCCTACATAATACTACATCAAACCCTAGCAAAAAAAGAACACATCTAGACATTAGCATACATCATACATTAGGATAAAATTCAGGACAATTTTAGCTTACTCAGTTCACCTAAAGCACATGTCTTTGGACTTGTCTTTTGGGAAACCGGAGCACCCGGAGGAAACCCACGTGAACAACATGCAAACTCCACACAGAAATGAGGAGTTTGCCAACTGACCAAACCGAGGCTCGAACCAGCGACCTTTGTGCTGTGAGGCAACAGTGCCACTGCGTCACCCCTTACAGATTATTTCGGGTACCTAAAGTCACTTGAGACATGGAGAATGGGTCCTGTATATTTATATGACTTGCCGATGTCTACCTGAGACAAACATGCCCAGTCTGACTTGTGTTTATCAAACTCTCTATAAATAAAGAAATATGGCATCAAATTTCTGTTTACTAATGCAGCTTAGACAGAGATGTGTACACAACTGTTAAGAGTACGTAAACCGGCAGGAAAAGATTGTGAATTGATTGTAGCGCTCTTTATCTTTCCTATTGGCAATTTACAAGCACATTACTTGTAGCGAGTTGGTTCAACAAAAATTACAGCTATCCAACTCTCTACTCCCTTCCACACCTGTGTAGGTGAGTGTGTGTCTTTGGCTACGTTCACACTGCAGGCAAATGTGGCCCGAATCTGATTTTTTTGCCCACATGTGACTCAGGTCTTGACAGTGTGAACAGCCCAAACCACATGGAATCTGATCTTTTCATTTTAGATTTGTGCCACTTTCATATGTAGTCTTAAATCAGACACAGATCTGATAATTTGCGATGCGACTGCAGTGTGAACGGTTATGTCGGATTTCATGTGACTTTTACATAATCTTTGAGGGACATTCGTCATCATTCTGTGCTGCAGACGTCATCTACTCATCAGCAGCAGCAGAATGGCACACAGTGTGATTATTTTACCACAGAAAGTTGGTTGTTCCTTTTGAAAAAGGTTTTGAAGGCAAAACTGGAGCTTGTTTACCAATCTGGTTAACAATTGGGGCACGGGTTGATCGCGAAGCTGTGTCTGGGGGTGTTGCAGATAGGGGATCCGTGCTCAAAGGAGGGGGCACTTTCATTTTAAGGATGAACTTTCTCTCTGAGAGAATAAAGTGCAGGTGCTCAAGCACCCAAACCCCCTTTCTGCACATGTCAGGTGTTTATAACGACGTAAAATGAAATAACTCTGCAAACAGAGATAGACCAACTCTGCCTTCACAGTTCAGTCTGCAGCTGCTCATTAACCCTTGATGAGTTCACTACACTGGTGGTCAGATCACAAATGATCAGTGTTTTCAATCACAAGAGACTTATTTTAGGTTTCAAATACACATAAGCAGTAGCAGAACAACCCTTTACAGTTCATGAAATACACCATGGTTGTCTTTGAAAGGGGCAATAATTACATTAAGCATGACAACATTCTTACTTCAGTATACACATTGTGTGCATAATTAGACATTCTGTGCGGTCTGTAATTGCACTTTTGCGCACACGGGTCAGTTTAGGACCATGATCTGTTCACGTTGCAAATCTGATATTGGCCACATTTATAACAGCAGTGTGAACAGCTATGCAAAAAAATCAGATCTGAGAAAAAATCAGTTTTGAGCACTAAGCCTCCCAGTGTGAACGTAGCCTTTGTTACTTCTGGTTGATGCCAGGTATGTCCATAGTACAGCTGAAGATCTTTGCCCAAACCTGAAGGAGTCCGACGGCAGCCGGGTTTGGGCTTAATTTCTATCCTTTTAGACGTGGTCGGGTCGGGCTCGGGCTTCTGCTTATCAATGGTCATCATGTTATGCATTTCGATTAGCGTGAGAAAGTAATCAAATTGTTTGTTACAACATTAAACCCATCCCTGCAAAGGTGAAACAAATGATGATGGTGAAGTCAAAAATAGCTAATTTAGTGGCGTGGGAAAATGTACAGAAAGCTGACAGGGAAGATGACGAGGTCACTCGCTACATTGAAACCGCTGTCATGGAAAATTAAATCGATGTTCTTGGCTGGTGGAAGATGAAAAAACAAACTTGCAAAATTAGCCAGATCAGTAAACATCCAGGCCAGTAGCAGCTGCAGTGAAAGGATGTTGCTGGACGCACCATCAGTTAGCAAAGGACCGCTAAAGCCACCTACAAAGGATTTAATAACGTTCCTCCACAAAAACACAAACCCTAATATTGGTGAGTAAAGGATTTTCAAATTATAACTAAATATTAATAAAATCAAAACTGCAAAATGTAGACAGAGTATAATGTTGGCATTATTCTTTTAATATTCAGCTTCATCCATCAGGTGACTTTATTTATATTTTTAAAAATGCTTGTACAGTTGAAACTTTTAATTTCAGTTTGCTTTTTAGGAGCTCAGCAATAAAACAAATAAACTAAATGTTACGTTAAATTCGACATGATGATCTCTGTCAAAGGCTTCACCCAACCACCTCCCCATCATCTTCCCTTTCTTCTCATATGGGATGGTGGGCCAAATCAAAGTTTACCATGGACCGAATTTGGCCTGCGATCCCTAGTTAGCATCTCTGGTTTAAAGCATCTAAAACATGCCATGGGCCAAAATATCCTACTGTTGAGAGCTTTGATCCACATTTGAAGTCTAAATTATTATAATTTTTTAATATATATTTCCCAAAAGATTTATAACAGAGCAAGGAACTTTTCACAGTATTTCCGATAATTTTTCTTCTGAAGAATGTCTTAATTGTTTTATTTTGGCTAGGATGAAAGCAATTTTTAATTCCTTTAAAACCATTTTAAGGTCAATCGTTATACAGCGATTTGCCTAATTACCCTAGCATGCTTAGTTAACCTAATTAACATAGTTAAACCTTTTAATATCTGTAAGCTGACTACTAGTATCTTTAATAAAAATCTAGTAAAATATTATGTACTGTCATCATCGCAAAGATAAAAGAAATAATTAGAAATTAGTTATTAAAACTATTATGTTTAGAAATTTGTTGGAAAAAAATCTTCATTCCGTCAAACAGAATTTGAGGGAAAAAAAAAATATATATAGGGGGGCTAATACCTGTACATCGTATTGCAACTGAACTATATTATCATAATATGTATAGTATTGTACAGTACACAAAAAATGATACCATAAAAAATCCTCTTGTTTTTAGACTGGCTTTATAACAGGAAAATGTATTAAGTCATAGTTCTGCGAAAAGGAATACAAGGAACAGTAGAACAAGAGTTCTGAGGAGTAATTTACATTCCGAGTACAGAGGAATAATTCACAACTGCCGAGACGCTTGCCGTCCCTTCGCGATTACTGGATCTGCCACTGGCAATTAGTGTTTGATTGCTGAATTGCTCTGAAAACTCCATTGTCTCTCACTCGCTCGCTGATTACAATGATTTTGAAGTCACAATGATGTTCTTCATCATCATTTTGCATCGAGTGTGAGGAGAGACCGCCAGGGTCTTTGAGCTGGCAGAACTCTTAAGCTCTCTTGGTATAAAAGACGGAAACTGGGAGTTAAAAATAGCGCTCTTATTGTAAGCAGGGATGAAGGTTTCCATGGTGTAAAATCCACAACCCAAGGTGAAGTGAAAGCTTAACTCGGTGCCAGATGGGTTGATCTCATCTAAGGAATACGCTTGGGTTTTACTGATGTCCGGATCAGGAAGGTCAATGTTCAGATGCATTTCCTATCCAATATCCTTTCTGATTCTTCCTAACCAGGTGCGACGTAATTACAAGACAGTCAATTTCAAAAGTTCCTCCTATTTCAGTGGTCATCAAACTTGTTCCTGGAGGGCTGGTGTCCTGCAGGTTTTAGCTCATTTGTACCTAAAAGGTCTATATTAATACCTCAAGGGTACATAATGGTACCTAAAAAGTACAAAAGTGTTCCTCTTAAAATTTTTAGGTACTAATATTTACTTTTGAGGTACCAATATGGACCAAATAATTTAACTACAATTTAAGTACAAATGTGTACCTTTTGAAAACCAGTGACAGCTCGTGTACCTTTATTTCTAAGAGTGTAGGCAGGTGTGTTGAAGCAAGTTGGAGCTAAACCCTGCAGGTACACCGGTCCTCCATGACCGAGATTGGTGACCCCTGTCCTATTTGATCAGGTTATGTTTATCCATGTTTGATGAGTTCGTATAACTATAGTGACAAGGTTTCTAAAATGTAAATGCTGTGATCGTTGTCTGTTGCCACATTTATCAAGATAAAATTGTTTGTACAATGGGATTGTCTGCTTATGAATAATTCCTAAATCACACGTGATCCTTCTAGTAATTGATTTGTGCCCTCAGATCTGCACTCGTTTTTGTAAGTTGGATTGATAAATGAGGTCCATTGTCCCTAAAAAGAAATAGCCAGCTCTGAATCACAATCGAAATACGAACACTCTGGCCTGGCCACAAACACTTCTGCTGTCAGTGTATTTATATCAGGTAAGGAAGACAGTGTTCTGAACAAGTGTGATGTAAGGATGATGATGTGAAAGATCAGTTGTTAACATTCTTAAAGTGGAAATGAAGCAGTCAGTCAAGTTTACATCAGTTTGTGAATTGATTTCCACTCTCATTAAATTATATTTCATGAAAATATATATAAAATATACGATTAATGTAACTATTTTGAAGAAAAGGGCATGTTTTACTCTATATTTTAGAGCACGGGTTCTCAAACTCAGTCCTAGAGGTCCGGTGTCCTGCAGATTTCAGCTCCAACTTGCCTTAACACACCTGCAAGGATGTTTCTAGAAAGCCTAGGTGTCAAACTCAGTTTCTGGAGGGCCAAAGTGCTGCACAGTTTAGTTTCAACCCTAATTAAACACACCTGATCAAACTAATTGAGTCCTTTAGGCTTGTTTGATACCTACAGATACAGTAGGTGTGGCGAAGCAGGGCTGGAACTAAACTCTTTGGAATTGAGTTTGACACCCTCAGGCTGCATCCAAAACCGTCTACTACTCAGTAAGTACTGCATTTGAACTTAAGGGTGCTTTCACACTTGGTTCAATTGCCTGGACCGTACCCAAGTTCGATTGCCCCCCCTTGCCACCTGCTTGGTTGGTTTGTGTTCACACTGTCTTTTTTCCTTCTGAACCCCGGTACGCTTGCGTCATCAAGCCGATGTTTTGTGTGAGTCTGTTGCCAGGTGACGGACACGAAAGCAAAGCGCCAAAAGGAAGAGACGTCCGCACATCGCGGTTGTTTCGCTTTAACTGAACCTTTTGGTTTAGAACATACAGAAAGCGGCTCGCGTCTATCTGCCGCAAACATATCACATATGTTCAGAACATCACGCGATGTCCAAGCTGTTTTTGGAGGAGACAAGCATTATCACTGTGTTTGCTCTATCTCAGTCGCGCTTGTCAGCGCGTGATACTCAGACAGACACACACGCGCACACACACACACACACGAATGAATGTTATAAAAACTATAGTTTGCTGTATGGTTGACGGTTCACTTCCGGCTTTTGGTACAATTGCATTCATACAACAAGTGAACCGTACCAGAGTTTACATGGACCGTACCCCAGACCACCTCTTTCAGGCGGACTCGGGTACGGTTCACGGGTGCGCACCCGAGTTCAGAAGACGTGTTCACACTAGCTAAACGTACCGTACTATGACGTCAAACGAACCCGGGTGCGAACCAAAAGTGCTAGTGTGAAAGCACTCTAAATGTACTATTCGGTTGTTATAAAAGTATGTTCTATACAGTATGAATATGAGCAGTATGAATGGAACTTGGACGTACTACATCTGCCATTTTGTCATGATCAAGTGAGCTACCTGTGAGAGTTGTGTCGCTTCACTCCCATTCATGAATTCTCTCGCAGGGCATCATGGGATAGAGTAGCACGTATCGGACACATACTTCAGAATCTTGTCGGAAGAAGTAGGTCATCCGGGTACATACTCATTGGTTCTATTCCTTGAGGTCAACAGATAAAGTGGGAGTAATGGACCGACCATGGACGTACATCCTGGAGCTGGTCCAAGACAAGCATTTTTATATACATACATGTTTTCTCTTTAACAAATGACCGATTGCTTGATGCTCCTTGTTCCACTCACAGCCTGGGTAGGGGATTTACATTCAGACCTGATTCATAGTAAGGACGTAATGATTATAACAATGCACGAATTCACACTTTACTATGGCTGTGTGGTTCATGTCGAGACATTCTCTTATTAAACGGGTAACATAAACTCCAATCTCATTTTAAACAGGAACATGAGCTCAGGGGGAGTGGTGAAAAATGAAAGCACAATCCAAAGACACGCACTAAAGGTGAATTGGGTACGCTAAATTGTCTGTAGTGTATGTGTGTGAATGAGAGTGTATGGGTTGCAGCTGGAAGGGCATCCACTGCATCTAACATATGTTGGATCAGTTGGCGGTTCATTCCGTTGTGGCGACCCATTGGCCTGTCACAATAATCAATATATCGACTTATCACACAAAACATGAAAATGACCTCAATGACTTTTGGTGATGCAATATATAACGCCCATACCTAAAAACCAATTCTTTTTTTGCCAACATTTTACCAACATTTTTGCTGATTCCACAACCTCTCTATCTCTATTGGAGGTGTCAGTTTCAGTATGGTTAAAAAAAAAAAAACACTATAGTATTTACCATAAATGACCAAAGTATATTTTGATGTGTGTACCTAACAACTGAAAATGGATCCGGTAGCAGATATCGCCTCCTCTGATACTTTTTACCTTGCTTTTTTTGTTAATGTTTATTATTATTTATTTGTTTAGGATATGCGTTTTTACAATCTGATTCCAGTGCCTGATTATTAAATTGTTAAAATAACTATAATTAAATGAAATATTCTTTAAACAAATTATGATGTGTGTACTTGCATATTATATTGTCATTCTGGCAATATATAATGAGTGGCTTAAATTGGTATTTAAATGACATTAATATCGTTTATCGCGATATATTTTGGTGCAATATATCGTACAACAAAAAACAGATATCGTGACAGGCCTAGTAGTGACCCCTGATTAATAAAGGGACTGAGCCCAAAAGAAAATGAATGAATAAATGAATCTGTTCACCTCTGGGAGTGGAACCAACCCTGTGATGTCAGACCGAGCGATATTTCAAGATGGTTTTAGCCCTTGCGCTAAAAGCTACAGTAAAGCATTCCCTCGAACGTGCTACTCACTACGCCACCGTGGCGCCCGGTTACATTAATCGTGTTTGCTATATTTTTTTTTTCATGAAAGTGAAAATTTTCTCTTCTTATTTTTATATGTATATAGTAGTGTTCGTAATAAACGATGTATCTGTTCACTTCATTATTTTGTAAAAGTTAATTTGCCCTAATAATCTCAGAAACAACTTTTCTCCATTTCTGGTCACATGGAATGCCTTTATAGGGGTGGCCCACTACGATATCATATTTTAAACTGTAGTTGATGTGTAATGTAGCTGTATGAACATAAACAACATCTCTGAATGTAAGACGCTCAAAGTTCAACGCAAAGGAAGACATCGGCTTTTACAGAGTTAGCTTAGCAAAGCCTACAGCAAACGAAGTTCGGAGACTACAAAAACATAAATCCAGGTTAATGATGTCATAACCCCTTTAAGTTACACGCATACACACGAATAGCAAAGGGGTGTGGCCAGAGGCACTGTAATGTTATAGCAGAGAAAGGTAAAATGCCGTCCAAACGCTGCTATTTCCACTGAGCTTTTTCTGTTACTGTATTTGGGCTTCCAAAGGACACGACACACAGACAGAAGTGCTTGAAGTTTAATTTAA
This sequence comes from Danio albolineatus, assembly GCA_903798035.1. Lineage (NCBI taxonomy): Eukaryota > Metazoa > Chordata > Actinopteri > Cypriniformes > Danionidae > Danio > Danio albolineatus. The sequence goes on from CAIGQQ010014769.1 coordinate 867,390, forward strand.
TTATGCTCCAGAGCATTATAAAACAGATATAGCTAGCATTTGAGAAAGGTCATTCACAGTTACACTGACTGACAGTATTTACACAGCAGAGACAAAGCATGTGCTAATAGAGGCGTGATGCTGCCATTATGTTAGCTAACCAATCAGAGCCTCCTGATGGCGGGCTTTCGGAGGAACTAGCAAATATAACAGTGGTTTTCATGTTAGCTGAGTAGCAGTATATAATCAAAGTAAGATATATGAATAAATAAGTTGTTTTTCTACAAATGAAGCACGAGCACACATTGCTTTGCACCCCATAAACACAACCAAGCCTTAAAAGTACACTCTGGACCACCCCTTTAAGGCGGGCGATCAGTGTATGCCACATTTGTGCCCTGCTTTCATCCATTCGTCAATCTTCCTACATTTTTCAATTCAATTCACATTTATTTGTATAGCGCTTTTACAATGTAGATTGTGCCAAAGCAGCTTCACATTGAAGGTTGAAACAGTGTCAGTCCAGTTTTTAGTGTTGTAATTCAGTTTAGCTCTGTTCAGTGTGGTTTAATATTCACTACTGAGAGTCCAATCACTCAAGAGCAAATCCATCGATGCGCAGCTCTACAAGTCCCGAACCATGCGAGCCAGTGGCGACAGCGGCGAGGAAAAAAAAAGTCACTAATTGGCGAAAGTGAAGAATTCAAAAACATAAATAAATAAAAAATTGGTAACAAAGGTAACATAACATTGGTAACATTTTGGTAACGTCCATCTCCAAACAATCCAATCGATTCTTAATGGATGAATTCATGCACCAACCTACATTTCTTTTCTTATTTCAGAAACTTTTTCATTCGGTTGTACATCATGACAGGAGAAAAAGGACATTCTTAACTTAGGTTTCTCACCGACTTTAAGTCCCAACTTGATTCAAATGAACAGTATGAAAATAACTCTAAAAATTAATGTTTATGGATTAGGTATGGGACGATACGGTATAGCTCAGTTTGGAAAAAAATTTAAAGCTTCAAAATTTTCTGTAATACCATTCCTAAAGTATGTGGAAGATTTTTTATTTGCATTTTTTGGTCCCACTTTACATTAGGTGGCCTTAACTAATTTGTATTTACACTGAAAATAATCATTTGTTGTAATGTCATTGTTTTGTAAATACATGTTTTTACATTGTTCTTATGATTGATTTAATGTATCTGTAATTAATTTCTGTAATTACGCTGTTGACCAACTTTTAAACCTTAACCACTCTTAAATGAATCCATACCACCAAAACTGGCCCTAACCCCAACCCTATTCCACCTCAAGAGCACCTGAAGTGTTCTGCAATGCATTATAAACACAGTAAGTACATTGTATTTATTTTTCTGATGCAAGTACATGGTAGTTAAGGCCACCTAATGTAAATTGAGACCTTTTTTTTTTTTTTTTTTTTGCTGTTGTTTTTTAGGACAACAGTATCTCCAGCTGAAAAGATATCCAAAGATGCTGTTTTAAATTGTAAAGAAATCTGTGTTTTTGAAACAAATGAAGACAGCAGAAGTGAATGATTCATTTTTGTTATTTAGCCTGACATGTTTACTGCTCCAAAATATTTTAAATAATTCTTAAAATAAAATATAATGTGTTTTTTTTACCCAGACAGTTAAAAGGAATATGTTTTAGAGCAGTGATCACAATACCGTGAAACCATGATGTTTATCCAAGGTTATCATACCTTCAGAATCTTATACGGACCCATGCCTATTATGGATGTTGACCTTAGACGCATGTAAACCTGTTGTACAGCACTGCAACAATATATAATAACACATTAAAATGTCATATGACCTGCTTTTTAAGTGTTCCTAGTTATAAAACAGTAACCTCTGTGCAATAAAATGTTCCTATGGATGTGACTACACTAGTTTTCTAAATACAAATCACACACAGATATGCAAGCATAATAATATACACATAGATGCAGATTTGTGGTTCTTTTGGCAGGTGTTTATTCCACTGTCTGCTTCTGTCTCTCTCCAGATCTCTGGAGCACCTGTAGACAGCAGCTGTCAAGGCAGAGTCATACAACACATTAATAACAAGGACATGTCTATACCACATCTGTTATTTTAGCCCCTCACCCCAATTTTTTTATTACAAATAATTTATAATAATATTTATATTTATATATTATTTGTAATATATAAATATTATCATAATTTATATATATATATATATATATAAAAAATTCCTGTTATTAATGTGTTTTATGACTCTGCCTTGACAGCTGC
>CAIGQQ010014769.1:870742-892596 GCA_903798035.1 Danio albolineatus
ATATATATATATATTTATATATTTGTTTTTTCCATGTCAGGCTTTACAGTGTTAATAAAGTGTCACCATCTCAACCATAGTGAACTGCACAAACCTCAGCCATGACAAAGAAGGATTTCCACTGCCGCTGTCTCCCTGTGGCTGAAATGGCTCATTTGAAAGAGAGAGAGAGAATGAGAGAGAGAGAGAGAGAGAGAGAGAGAGAGGACAGGGTGGGAGGTGAGCTAATTGATGTCCCTTCATTTCCCACAGAGCAGCTCTGGCCTGTCCATCACGCTGTCAAGTCTGAATGCATCCCGGAGAAAAGACTAGACAAGAAAAATAGAGGTCCTTTCCTTCAGCCTCGACAGTCTGGAACAGCCCCTAACAGCTGGATAGGCCATACAGACAGGCAATTCTGCTGTTGAGACTTCATATAACAGTCACCCAATTATTCTCTGCAAATACTCTTCCTGAAGGACTCGACTTGAGGCTCTGCGTGCAATACGTGCATAAGAAAAGAATCACTCTACAGGGTCATTTGACTGAGATGGTTTCACATGGAGCTTTTGGCCTATTCACACCAAGTGGTTGACATAAAAAATTTTACATGTATGACAAGTCCGCATAATATACTGATGATTTATGATTTTGGCTGTTGTACAAGTCAATTTTGGCACTTTTAGCTTAGCTTAGCATAAATCATTGAATTGGATTAGACCATTAGCATCACAGTTGCAGTTTTGACAATTTTCCAATTTTAAAATTGGCCGTCGACCGTTGAAAAGCTGCTATTTTCAAGGTCTATATTCCTAGGCTAGGAACTATGTTCTAATTCTGGCATAATAATTAAGGAACTTTGCTGCCCTAAAATGTCTCAATAATATTAAGCAGCACCTGAAAATAGTTTGAAATGTAACATCACAGTGTAATATGATTGGCCCTGCTGCAGCCATGGTCCGGCAGCAAAGTTCCTTGGTTAGTTTCATTTTTGGTTGCTTTTGGGATCTTGAACATCTTACAATCCTATCAGAGAGCTTTTGGATTTCATCTAAAATATCTTAACTTGTGTTCCAATGACAAACGCAAGTCTCAGGGGATTGGAAGGACATGAGGGTAAGTAATTTATTTATAGGTGAACTAATCCTTTAATACAGAAGTCAGACCCATATTCAAACATCAGTGAACAGTGTAATTCGCAAGGTGATATAGAATCATGGTCATTCATTCATTCATTTTCTTTTTGGCTTAGTTTATTTATTACTCAGGGGTCGCCACAGCGGAATGAACCAACAATTTATCTAGCATATGTTTTACGCAGTGGATGCCTATCCAGCTGCAACCCATCACTAGGAAACACCCATTCACTCTCATTCACATACATACACTACAGACAATTTAGCTTACCAGTTCATCTAGTGCATGTCTTTGGACTTGTGGGGGAAACTGGAGCACCCGGAGGAAACCCACACAAACATGAGAAGAACATGCAAACTCGACACAGAAATCCCAACTGACGCAGACGAGGCTCAAACCAGCAACCTTCTTGCTGTGAGGTTACAGTGCTACCCACTTTGCCACCAGGCCGCCCTAGATTCATGTTACATAAGCTTTAATAAATAGCTTTTCTTTCAAATATCCAATAGTATAGTATGATTTAGACAATATACCAAATGTCTCAAAGTAATGTATAACCTTTACTCTGTCTTCTCACCTAATAATTGCTTCAAAACCTAACCTGAAGTGCACTAAACTACTGCAAATGTTGCATTGCTCAGTGTGCAAATGCAAATTTCGTGTGGGATGTGAGCAGGTGGGGAGACCGAGCTGTGCATCAGAGGAAGAATGGAAAAAAATGCTTGCTAAGGTCAGGCACTAAAATAAGTGTTACTGCACAAAGCTGTGGTTTTAGCCGTAGGGGACAAACACACTTTGTATTCATACCGGCCAACGGATCACGCAAAAACAACAACAAAACAAAAAAGTCAAACAACTGTGCCTGGAGATGTTTTTGTAAAGGACAAAGTGCTATGGAAATGCACAATGTTTCAGTGCACTTCACCCCTGTGGACCGTTGCCCATCCAAATATGGCTTTTACCTAATGGCTGATAAATGAACACCATTTGGATTGGATTGGAAAAGCAGCTTTTGACACCAACTGTATTATAAGCAGCAAGTTCTAGCTGCGTTAGGAAGGAAAAAGTGCACAGAATGTATTAACATTTTCCAGACAAAATGTAAAAGCTGCTAAAATGTTGTGTGGTCTACCACATAAATAATATATTTTCAAAATCAAGGTAAAACAAGTACACTGTAAAAAATGCTGGGTTCCATACAATTCATTCATGATCATTCATTCATTCATTTTCTTTTCAGCTTAGTCCCTTTATTCATTTGGGGTCGCCACAGCGGAATGAACCACCAACTTATCCAGCATATGTTTTACGCAGCAGATGCCCTTCCAGCTGCAACCCATCTCTGGGAAACATCCATACACACTCATTCACACTCATACACTATGAACAATTTAGCCTACCTAATTCATCTATACCACATGTCTTTGGACTTGTGGGGGGAAACCAGAGGAAACCCATGCAATCACAGGGAGAACATGCAAACTCCACACAGAAATGCCAACTGACCCAGCCGAGGATCAAACCAGTGACCTTCTTGCTGTGAGTCGATCGTGCTACCCACTACGCCACCGTGGCGCAGTCAATTAAGTTGTTTTTACAAATTTAAGTGAATTGAACATAAAAGTCTCCAAAAAACTGAACAATTGTGTTGCTTCAGCTCATTTTAAATTAGTAGTTTGAAGAAGCAGCAACAATAATTGTTTTGAGTGTAGCTTTATTAACTCCTAACCCCATGTGACAATTTACCTAAACTAATCTTGTCATGATAGGGTTTGTTTTACATAATATGTGTTTATTTGTACATTTAATCATTGTGTTAATTGCTTTGCATTTGGCAGACAGTTGCTTTCACGTTTTTCATGTACATTTAGTCATTAAGTAGATGCCTTTCAAGAGTTCACACTTATCTGATTGATCATTTTGCTTGTTTGGCATGCTGTCCAGGGAGAGAGCCCTGAGCTCATAAGATCCTTGAGCCCGGGGCTACCACCCGTTTGCAAGGCAAGCTAAGGTAGTTTGAGCTTGAGCTAAGGTAGATCTTGAGAGCTCCCCTGCTGTAGTAGCTAAAAGTTTTTGTATGATAGGAAGAAACCGGGGAACCCGGGGGAAACCCATGTGAGCACGAGGAGAATGTTTGAACTCCGCACAGAAACATCAGCTAGCTTGGTAAGGACTAGAAACAGTGACGTTCTTGCAGTGAGGCAACAGTGCTAACCACTGGGCCTCCGTGCCACCCATCTAGGAAAGGAGGAGGAGGAGTAGTAGGGGTTGAAGGAGGAATTTTCAAAATGATAAGGAACTTAGGGTATTTATAGCCGCTTAGGAATTATCTGATTGTTGCATTATAAATTGGATAATGAGGGTCCAGCCACAAGCAATCATAAGCACATGATCCTCTTGAAAATAGTTAATAAATAAACTTCAATTGTCCAAAGCGATTTACAATTGATGAGGCATTCAGCGATTCAATTCAATTCAGTTTAATTCACCTTTATTTCTATAGCACTTTTACAATGTAGATTGTGTCAAAGCAGCTTCACTTAGAAGAGTATAGTAAATTGAACCCGTGTCAGTCCAGTTTTCAGAGTTAAAAGTTCAGTTTAGCTCAGTTCAGTGTGGTTTAATATTCACTACTGCGAGTCCAAACACTGAAGAATAAATCCATCAATGCACAGATCTACAGGTCCCGAACTATGTAAGCTAATAGCAACAGCGCCGAGGAAAAAACTTCACCAATTGGCGAAAGTGAAGAATTAAAAAACCTCGAGAGAAACCAGGCTCAGTTGGGCATGACCATTTCTCCTATGGCCAAACGTCTTGTGCAGAGCTGCAGTCTAGGCGGCGGAGGCTAGAGAAGCTGGACATCAGCGAGACTCGTCTGACCCTAGAGTGTCACAGGAATCAGTCTCATGCTCTTCACTCCTCTGTGACCACCACAGCAGCTGCTCAGGATACGGCCTGGTCCAGGATTATGGAAACCTTGGGATCATCTCGTTGCAGGTCTTGGATCGCATCAGTGGCACTGCAGAGTCTCTGGGGGCCTCAGGATGAGTATCCCCAGGTGAAAATAGAGATTCAACAAGAAGAGGCCATATATACAAGTGTTGGTTATTTAAGGTAACTTGTTTGTGTTCAGAAAATGTAGTGCTAGAGTAGGAGTGTTTTTTTTAAAGATAGATAGATGGATGGATGGATGGATGGATGGATGTGGTTTTAGTGTTATTCACCAGGGTTCTGGTGTTCACTGAAGAGATGGGTTTTTGGTTGTCGTTTGAAAGATACCAGTGTATCCACAATCAGCAGGTGGAGCTAAGAAGGTGCAGTGCCAGTGATTTGAATTTGATCCGAATTCAACAGGTAACCAATGCAGAGAGATAAAAAGTGGTGCTGCAGGGGCTCTCTTTCATTCATTGAAGACCAGAAGCTGCAGCGTTCAGATCATCTATAGAGGCTTGAGAGTTCAGGATGGGAGACCAGCTAGAACAGCATTGCAGAAGTCCAGCCTTGCAATGACAAGAATTTGGACTAAAAGTTGTGCAGAATGATCTGTTAAGAAGGGCCTAGTTTTTTGGATGTTGAAAAGCGCAAATCTGCAAGATTAAGCCATGTTAGCAATGTGCTCTTTGAAGGACAACTGATCCAGGATCAGTATTAAGGCCATTATAACAAACCTAATTGTTGTAGTGTTAATAGCAGTAAGATACTATTATTGCTTGATAGAATACTTCATCAGCCCTTTGTGTTTAGAATTTCATCCTTTATTAATAAAGTTTTTGAATCAACCTTTCATTATGCATCATCTTTTAAAAAGAAACCTTTGCCAAAAGCTTGTTTTTCATAATTTAGTAAAAATAAATCAATAAATACACTAGTTTATATTGCAATTTATATTTAAACAGGCTCATGTGTAGGTGCAATTGCAGATAAAAATTGTGCTTTTATTATCAATTACTGATGTCAATTTGGAATCCTCAAGGTACTTGAGCACATCTCCTGTTATAACCCATTCACCATTATTGTCTTCCCTCCGTTTCCTCGGCTCATTCACCTCGACTCTACAATTCAATTTAATATTTTGAATGCATTCCCAATGAAAACCTCATTTATTTTTCCTCCCTCACCAACCACTGATTTCATCTCTGGAAATAAGACCAATATCAGCCATCGTATCAACCCAAATTCATTCGAGCACCGGTATTATTGCCATCTATTCGCGCTGCGTCCCAGCGAAATGAAATCTAAAGCTATAACCCATTAAATCATTTTCAATAGGCATCCCATTTCACAGATGTAAACAAATGCTAAAAACAGTGCATTTTTAGAACAAAGCCTCAGGAAATCCCATTCAGAAATGTAAAAGCCTTTTCATTTTTAACCACCATGCCACATGATGTGATGAAAATAAAAGTGAGGTGTCCTTTGAATACCATTGTGAGTAGGTTTTATGGACGGGCCTTATGAATGGATGATGCTTTTATTGTGCACCAAAGAAGGTCACTGCATACCTCAAGGACAAAGACCTTAGCAGACATGACAAAAAATGTCAAAAAAGGTTTAAAAAAGATGCAACTTCTTAAATCAAGTCGAATTTGTGTGGAGGAATGTGTGGACATGCAGTGGAACAGAATGCTGTGTCTTGCCATGTTGTATCATTGGTGCTACATAAATAAACAATCATAAAGATGAATGCAACACAGGACGTAAGAGTAATTTTAAATCAATGCATAGCTAACAAACCCAACACAGGCTCATTCTGAAAACACAACCTATTATGAATTTCTGGCGATCACAAATTATGTAGCCAGAGGAACGAATAGCTGCATTTCGTCTTTAAAATGATGAGCACGAGTATGATCTTTTTTTGAACTATGACGGCGGACTTGAGACGCAGAGACCGCAACGAGGGGGTTCAAGTCTGGCAAAGAAAAGTTCCAGAAAGCAGGAAAGACAAAAACAAAAGCCAAAAGATTTACTAAATAACAAGGTGAGAATGTGGTAAAAATCTGAAAACGTGGTAAAAATCAGAGGGCTTTTCTTTTTATGGATTGCTTTTCAAAAGACTGTTGGTAGGGTTTAGGGAATTGGGTGGGCACTGGTCAATTGGTGCTTTTTAAAACACTATCAGTTGGGTTTGGGAAAGGAGGTGGGTGGGGAATCGGTCGGTTGGTCAGTCAGTCAGTCGACAATGGCCAATGCTGGATTTACGTGAAAGAAGAGCAGACGTGAATAGGCATGGGACGATAACCATTTTCAAGGTATACCGCGGTTTGGAAAAGTCAAGGTTTTCATACCGCCAAAGTTTTCTGCTATACCGTTCCTAAGGTATGAGTAAGATTTTTAATTTACATTTTTATTTATTTATTTTTTTGTTTTTTAGGTGTCAATTGTAAAGACATCTGTGTTTTTGAAAGAAATGAAGACTGCAGAAGTCAATGATTCACTTGAATTATTTAGCCTGACATGTTTTACTGCTCCAAAATATTTTAAATGTTTCTCAAAATAAAATATATTGGCAAGGCAAGGCAAACTTTATTTATAGAACACAACTGAGGTTGATCCAAAGTACTTTACAATAAAATAAAAATAATAAAAATAATAAAAAAATTTAATAAAATAAAAAAATTGTGTTCACATATTGTGTTCAAAGAGGAAAAATGATTTTTTTTTTTTAGCCAGACATTTAAAAAGAATATATTTTAGAGCAGTAAACACAATACCATCATACCATAAAACCGTGTAATTTTATCTATGGTTATCATACCATCAGAATCTTGTACCGGCCCATGCCTAGGTGTGAATGGCACTCGTGAGAGACATTTGACATCTCAAAAAGCATACAGCAGCCTTTGGTGAATCGCGAAAACAAAAACTGCAAAAAAACATACCTCTTAGGACATATTGGGCGCTCTCTAAAATTGTGTACAGGGCTACGTTTTTAGAATAAGCAAACCAGAGCAGAAATCAAACTATGCAATACTATAAATAGGGGACTATACACATAAACAAAGACAGACTATACAAGTATTTTATGTAACACATTACAATATTGTGATAAAAAAAGAGGTATTTATGTTACAAATTTACAGTAAATCACAAGGAATGCAATAAGATGTGTCTGTTGCAAAAAGATTTTGTTGTGTTCACAGGCAAACATTTGTCCTTGTTACTCAATAAGAAAGTGTCTGGTGCATTGGAGAGTGTGTAGTGTTTGCACAGGTGGTTTGTTCAGCCCACTCACATGTGTGAGGCACACTCTGAAAAATGCACAATGGTTTTCTAGAGACAGGAGTGTTTGTTAGGATGCTTTCACACTTAGACATTTGTTTCAGGACCTGGCATGTTTGACTCCTTAGCTCGGTTTGTTGTGAAACCCGCAATTGCAATCGGATCTGCTCCGAAGCAATCGGTCCAAGATCGCCTGAATGAGGTGGTCTCAGCTCGGTTGAAACGAACTCTGAAGCGGTTCGGTTGTAATGAGAAAGCAATACAATCCAACAAACTAACAAACCAGGCTTTATCAGTGTATTATGGATATGTAATAGGCACAGATATGGCTGTAAGAAGAAAGAATGATGAGTAGAGATATCATTCCTACCAGTAAAAAGTATCGAATATGAAAGTGGAACCATGCTGTCTAACTGCACTATTAAATAACATATCCTATTCAATATATATTACAACCCTAGACAATAAAACAAGGCTATGATGTAGGGCTGTGCAATATATCGTTTTAGCATCGAAATCGCAATGTGTGCATCCACAATAGTCACATCGCATGATCTGCAATGTTGAATTATGATTAAATTTGACCAGGAGCCACAGTCAATGAAGATTTCCACCACAATTGAGCAAAAGTTTCTCATTTGCATCTGTTTTTTAAGACCTGGGACTGTGCGAGCATATCAAGAGAGTTTAAAGCATTCAGGCACAACAAACTATACCATTTGTAACTTTAATAAAAAAAATATTTCACTAAATTATTTACACAATGAAGTCTGTGCAGTGCTATTTTACATTAGATTTTTAATCTCAGTACCTGACGTCTTAATAAACAGAGCTATTTAAGTAATCTGGTGAAATTGTATACATATCTCAATATATTTTACAGAAAAACAAAACATTATGTCAGATTTTTCCAATATTGTGGCAGTCCTACTACTATACAGTATATATGAGAAATTCTTACCACTGATTAATATTTGGTGATGACTATGGCCCAATCCCAATTCTATTTTTGTACCCCTACCCCTTCCCCTTCCCCTTAGCCCTTACAACCGAGGGTTAAGAGGAAGGGCTTTAAAACTTACCCCTTAGAATTGGGATAGCACTTCAACACCTGCACACGTCATCATATGTCATCACGATCTCTTGCTTCATATGAGATCAGACGATCACGACTGCTGTAGTTATTCCAGTTGTGTTATTGTTTGGTGTTTATCTTCAGGAAATCACTGAAGGCTTATATTATGTTATCATAACGATCTAATGTGGCAATAAGATCGTAACTATACTGTGTATTTACACAGTGGCCATATTTATCTATGTAAACACACGAAAACAACATTAACATTACAGAAGACACTGTAAAAAGCTCATTCTTAGCCACTAGACATTACTGACAGGGTATTCGAGTGTCATCGTGTGTCAGAATGTTGTGGGACTGCTGTACAGGAGTTATGATTATGGTTTATAGATAGCGAAATGTAGCTTTTTTTTGCGTTTTTTTTTAAAAGCATCACGGTAAAACACGAACGCAGTTATGAATATATTTAAACATATGTTTGTTTGTCGTAAAAATTCGTAATAATGAAAAAAAAAAAACTAATTTGTGGATCTCCTTACTTCCAGGTTCAGCTATCCTGCCGCTGTGACACGTGTATTCTGGGAAATTTTCTTACCCCTCCGTTTTAAGTGTGGTCCTGAAAAATCTTCATTCGAAGGGGTGTATCCCCCTTGCCCTTAGCCCTACGCCTTCAAGCTAAAGAGAATTGGGACACCACTACCCCTTGACGTGAACGTGCAAAACGAGGGGTAGGGGTAAGGGGAAGGGCTAAGGGGTAGAACTGGGATTGGGCCTAAGTCTGTAAGTGTCACCATTCAAAACGAATACGCACCTTTTCACTAATAATGTCTCATTTCTCAACATCAATGAGGGGGAATCCCAGAGAATTAAGCAAACTCCGACGAACGTGAGGAGTGTTGACTTGTTTAAACTATTTTGGTCCATTCTGAAACTTTACCGTGTGAAAGCGAACCACACAAGGAACAAGAAGAATCATTGTAACAATTTTAATCCCTATTTCGGAACAAATCTATCGATCTATATGAAGAAACACTTGTTGGAATTACTCTGTAATTTGTTTCAGAGTTCTGCTATCATGATGTATTAAAAACCAGAACATTCGTTCCGCGAAGCACCGAGTTGAGGATCATCAAGAGATCATCTGCCTCAGGGTTGTAGTCTAGACTGCTCAACCTCTTCACCCGTTCATCTCAGCAGAGTTTAAACCGAAGAGACCATCCTCAGGCTGAACAACCCTTCCCCCCTCAATCAATAAAATAAACAGTCCTTTATCTGGGAGATTCAAACCCCCTCTATATACTCTAACAAATTTAAACCAACAGCATCTCTTCCATTCAGTGTGAGAAAGAAAAGGATCTGCTACTAAGACAGGCTTTGCCATGAGTCAGTGACTCCCCTGTTGAAAGACAGTCAATTATTAGCAGCCAAACCTAATTACATTTAACTGCAGCCATCCAACAAGATTACAACAGACAAGGGACAAAAGTGCTGAGTATTAGTTAATGGCTGCTGTTAATCTCAGGTGAGAAAAGAGAGGGCAGATCTATATAGAGGGACAGTATTTTTTCTGCCTTTACTTGTTGCTGCTGACTATTTGTTCTACACTAGTCTATTTAATAAATCAGGTTCTAGTGCAGTGGTTTGCTTGGTGGTTTTCATTTATCAAAAATAATGTATTCAACTATTAGAATTACCATATTTTATCCATCTAAAGAAGATAACGCCCTGGTATGCATACGTCACAGACTGCAGCAAGGGGTGTCTCCATAAATCAAGACATGATGTTACAGCCCAGGGCTTTACATTAACTTTTTTGATCACCAGCCACTGTGGCTAGTAGATTTCCAACATAGCCACTCGACATTTTCACTAGCCACACTTTTGTTGTTAGAAAAATGTATTTTATATGCATAAATTTGACTATTATGTCCACATGCCTCCTCATTTATTTCACTGTTCTGTGTGTTGTGTATGAACTTGCTCAATGTGCATGAGCAAATGGGCTGTGTTGGATTGCAATTGCGACAGGGAGTTTCACACTGCATGACTTCAAAATAGGAAGAATCACCAACAACTTTGTCCAAACTACATTCTCTCACCCAAAAACACGTAGTATATCTTTTGTTATTAACTACAAAACGAGAAAGAAGTCTTTAATGGGGTAGAAAATGTACATATTTGCTCGCCTGGATTTGAAGGAATAAGCAATTTCTCCTCAACTTTTTTTATTGGTTGGATTGTGATATTGATCACATGACACGTCTAACAGACACAGTGGCTCATGCCAAATTTACACTAATTTTCCCTCCATTTCTTGTGTCCGAATAACCTGAAAATGAGAGCTTTTAACTTCTCCCTCAACCGCCCGCTGGCCTGCAGGTACCCACACTAGTGAATGCTGCTCTCTCATTGGCTGTAGGCGATTGCCGATGTTATTTTCAGTCAAAACACATTTCACACGGCATGATTTGAATCGCCGACAGCTCCAGATATATAGCACGCCAAATATCTCCCGGGCATCGGCGACTCATCGGCTATGTTATAGCCATATCCCTTTTATAAATTTATTTAAATGTTAAATTAAGACCCCATTAAATTAAAAAAATGCAGTTTAAAACAATCCAACTTGTTATGAGATTAATGATATTGTTTTAAATATATAAATACATAAATATACAGTTGCGGGACAATTTATGAGCCCTCCTATAAAATTTTTTATGCTTTTTTAAAATATTTACCAAGGGATGTTTAACAGAGCAAGGAAATTGTCACGGTATATATTTCTATAGTATTAGTTTCTTCCGGAGAAAGTCTTATTTCTTTTATGTTGGCTGGAATATAAGCTGCTTCAATTTTATTTTTATTTTTTTGGAGCATTGATGCTAAAATCAGGGTCACACTTTATGTTGATGGTCCGTTTGTTGAATTTAAGTTACATTGCAACTAATTTTCATTAGATTATAAGTAGACTGTTAGGTTGGGGTTAGGGGTAGGGTTAGTGTAAGTTGACATGTACTTGCAAAGAGTTTCCAGAGATGCCCAAAGTAGGGCCCGCAATTGTAACCTTTGATTTGGCCCACAATCCCATCTCAGAGGAGAGTGAGTATGATGGAGAGGGTTTGGGGCAAATGAGAGATCGGCATTTCTAATCTGACGTAAACCTTTTTGTTTGTTTTATTGCTGAGCTACAAAAAAAAACGAAAATTAAATTTAAATGTAAATGAATTCGATTTTTTTTTTATGTAAATAGTTACTTGACGGATAGAGGACTATGCAGAAGACATCAGTAAGCAAATCAAGGCAAAGACTAGTGTAATTTTGTTATAAATTAGATTTTGTTTTTACTGTAATAAGTTCATTCTAAAATGTACAAAAAACTGTATGAGTTAATATAATATTTTTAGACATTTTTAACCGTTATTAAATAAATTAGGAAATTACCCATGGTAAATTACCCCACCTATTTTTGCCTTTGGCCCACTTGCCTTAATCAAGTTTGGTTTTTGGCCCTTCATAAGAAAAAGTTTGGGCAGCCCTGTTATAGTCAGTTAAATGTCAGTATCAACAGATATTAAGTAGACAGTCTACTAATACTCAAAGGGACCATCGAAATAAACTGTTACCAAAATCAGCGTCATCACATAACTGTGCGCACACACACACACAGAAATATATACAGACACACAAACAACAGTTATGAGAATGAGATTCTGCAGTTATGAGAATAAGTGATGAGAAAAAATGCATGTCATATCTTTGTGATAAAAATCATTTTATCAGCATCCTGTTGATTTATTAAAAGAAAACCCTACTTGATGAAATCAGACAGAAACCAGCATCTAAGCATTGATTACTTAGTAATGATGGCAACTGACATTCCCAGAATTAAAAAAAAAAAAGAGAGAGAGACAGCGCACATTAAACAAAAAGGTTGTCATTCAAAAACAGGTTACATATTCAATTTGATTGGCCACTGCCACCAAATAGAGAATAGAGTATATATCAAAACCAACAGCCTTAATTAAGTAACAGAATGTGAAGCCTAAAACAATGACTACCCAACAGTTTTATCCAAACTGCCCTTAGGGAGATTATTTAAATAAAGGGTAATTTTTTTTCCCTGCCTGGCATTCAACGTTAAAAAAACTTAATTCACTCCATGTCCCTAAGTGCAAAGCAAGTGGCTTTTCCAGAATAACTCACTATGTGATTGAAAGCAATTGAGATGGAAGGTTTTATGTTTTTTGGAGAAAAAAAGCCTTGACCTTTAGAGCAAGCTGTTAAGGTATATGTGCTGAAATTTTAAAAAAAAGGAAAAAACTTAGGAAAAACAGTAGAAAAGAAAGAAAACTATTTTGAAAAGAAAAGAATAATAAATATTACATATAAACTGTATATATAGCAAATATTTTATAACATGACTTTATAATCTAAGAAGAAAAGAAAGAAAGATAAATGTAATGCATTTTTTGCTCCTGGTATTTAAGAACTGCTAATGTGAATTTTCATGATTACTGTAATGCGAGTGGGGACACACAGCACTGACAACAGAGGTACGGATCCAAACGCAGGTTTTGTAGTCCGCTGCAATCTGTGTGTATACCACGATCTGCACACGCTGACAATCATTACAATTACTTCTCTTCAGTTGTTACTCCGCTTCAGGATACACTGCCTGACAAGTGTTGTTGCCTATTCAAGTTTTAGAAACAACAAATAATAATTCTAATTCTAGTAGATCATTTGGTATAAGAAGTGGCTTGGAAGACAAAGGCCTCTAGATTACGCTTGCTTTCCAAAATAAAATATGAAATGCCTTGATTTTTTAATTATTTAATTAGGACAGTAAGGTCTGACTTTGCTTAGACAAAAGTATTGTCACGTAACAGAAATAATGTACAGTATAGAATATAAAGTCATGGTGCAGTGGAAAAAGAATTAATATTTTGTGTGACTCCCATGAGCTTGGACGACTGCATCCATACATCTCTGCAATGACTCAAATAACTCATTAATAAAGTCATATGGAATGGCAAAGAAAGCGTTTTTGGAGGACTCGCATAGTTCATTAAGATTTTTTGGATTGATCTGCAATGCCTCCTACATCTTACCCCAGACATGCTCAATAGCGTTTATGTCTGGTGACTGGGCTGGCCAATCCTGGAGCATCTTGACCTTCTTTGCTTTCAGAAACTTTGATGTGGAGGCTGAAGTATGAGAAGGAGTGCTATCATGTTGAAGAATTTGCCCTCTCCTGTGGTTTGTAATGTAATGGGCAGCACAAATGCCTTGATACCTCAGGCTGTTGATGTTGCCATCAACTGCAGATCTCTCGCAAACACCCATACTGAATGTAATCGTAAAATCATGATTTTTCCTTCACCAAACTTGACTGATTTCTGTGAGAATCTTGGGTCCATGTGGGTTCCAGTAGGTCTTCTGCAGTGTTTGTGATGATTGGGATGATTCATCAGAAAAATCTACCTTCTGCCACTTTTCCAAATGATCAAATAGAAGTCAAGTTCTTATTTGTTGCTCTCTGAACTGGGATTGACGACAAGACCTTATTCAGTTAGTATAGTGTAGTTAGAGAGAGAGAGAGAAAGATCAAAAACATCAGTGATGCGCTTGCAAACACACAAACACACACACACATCTAAATGATTATAATTGAATCATTGTAAATATCCTGATTATTACTGTTTTTATTTTTTTATTACTGTTTTAATCCTACAATGTTGATTGTGAAATGTACAGTGTTTTCTGATCTATTATTATTTTTATTGATATAAATGAATAATATGATATATATGAATGATATAATATGTTGAATAATAAAATGATATATTGACTAATAATATGATATACTGAATAATAGTATGATATACTGAATAATAATATGATATATCAAATAATAATATGATATATTGGATAATAATATATGTATAAAAAAAATTTCTTCTACTATTTACTGTGGGTTTTTTTTATATTACATATGCATGTTCTTTTATTTTTGTAAACTTTATAACTGCTTTGGCAATACATTTGTAATAATTGTCATGCCAATAAAGCAACTATTGAATTGAATTAAATTGAATTGAGAGAGAGAGAGAGCTTAGGTGGTAGTACTTGCAAGCAATAGATAGCTAGCTAGACAGAAACCTTTGTCATTGTATTAATAAGTTGGCTTCTAGAAGTGTTCTTAGTATCTTAGGCCTCGTCCACATGGAAACATGTTTTGCTCTATATGCAAACAGTTTGCATCATACAGGTGTTTCATCCAGACAGAACAGGTGATTTAAAAGAGTGAAACTGTGTCTCAAAAGGAATAAATCTGAAAGCAACACCCTGGTGTTTTAAAGTGAACAGCCAATCTGTATACTTTGTAAAATTATGTTATCATATCAGCCCGTCAGACACTACATATCACGTAACATTGACAACAATAACAATAGTGGTGGACTATCTGAGAATATCTCTGTGTGAGGATCACAACACATACTGGTCTAGGATGTATACTACAGCGTTTTCCTTTTTGGTCAATTTTGGTGGTTTCATGTCTGTATACTATTAGTGTATATCATAGATATTTTTTGAGATGTTGAACCTTATGGCCCATTTCCACTGAGTGGTACAGTACGATCGGTAAGCTATTATGCCCATTTCTACTGCCAAAACGTGAACCGTACCAAATCACTTTTTGGGTACCCTTTCCAAAGTGTACCTAGCACAACAAAAAGTTACAAAAAGGCGGGCCAGAAGCGCAGCTAAACGTTATTGGTCTACACAGATACATCACTTGCTCGTGCACAAGCCAGGAGAATGACAACAAAGGAAGTGCCATTTTTAAATACACAGCCGAGACTAGGCATGTGACGATAACCAGTTTCAATATATACCGTGGTTTAGAAAAGTCAAGGTATTAAAACCACAATTTTTGTTTTGTAATACCGTTTCTAAGGTATATGTAAAGGGTTTTTTAAGTGTTTAGTGTTTAGATGTGGATATATGTGTTTTTGAAGCTAATAAAGATAGTAGAAATCACTGATTTATTTTAATTATGTAGCCTGACATGTTTACTGTTCCAAAATATGGTAAATGTTTCCTAAAATGTTATATATTGTGTTAACCGTTTTTTACTAAAGACATTTAAAAAGAAATTATTTTACAGCAGTAAACACAATACCGTGATACCATGAAACCGTGATATTTTATCCAAGGTTATCATACCGCCAGAAACTTATACCGATCCATGCCTAGCTAAGACATTACATTATATACATATAACAAAATGGTTGACCCAAGCTCAAACAAACCTTGACATTGTCTTGATGAACAGCCACAAAGCCAAGAAGAAGAGCAGAATCTGCCATGTGTCCTGTTGTTGTTTATGAGGCCGTCTAAAAGCGTGCATGGTTTCACTTTCTCGAGAGCATATGTGTGCTTATATTTGAAATAAGGACTGTTAAAGAATCGTCGATGAACCCAAATAAGGCCTAAATTTATGTTTTTTGGGGTTTTTTTTTGTTTTATTTGTAACTGGTAACATTTCAGAGACTGTAAGTCTCTGTATGTGTTCAGAAATGTTTTCTTTTATATATATATATATATATATATATATATATATATATATATATATA
Source organism: Danio albolineatus (assembly GCA_903798035.1). Lineage (NCBI taxonomy): Eukaryota > Metazoa > Chordata > Actinopteri > Cypriniformes > Danionidae > Danio > Danio albolineatus. Next base: position 886,802 of record CAIGQQ010014769.1, read on the forward strand.
AATAATCGCAGACGTTACAGTAGGCTATTTCACATTATCATTGATCTGCAGCTATAATCAAATCCTTTTGCTAGAAAGGTTAGAATTTAACATTCATTTATACATAAGTACTTATGTATATAAAGCATTTGTTTAGTAAGAAGTGCTTCTCATACGATATGTGAACTTCAAGCAAGAATGTCGTCGACTGCAACTTTCTGTTGAACACCACGCCCAACAAATGTGTACCTTTGGTACCACTAGGCAGTGGAGACACAAGCCTGATAAATGTGACTCCTACCATACTGTACCACTCAGTGGAAACAAGGCATTAGATTTCTTAAGCAACATTACATTAAACATAACGCCTTGAAGTAGAAGTGCGAAGTAAACGACTTGAACATAGTAAGTGCACAACAATAATCTTGTATACAATCTTGATTACATTCAGTATACTGCGTTTTTACACAAAATTTAACCAATCAAATGTACTATGTTTATTAACCACACAATGTATGAATGTAAAATATAGCAATGAGTAAAATGACATAAAAGATGACACAATCAATAGTATAATTTACATTGGTCAATGTTTATATTTTTCCCCATCCAACATTGCATAACATGTATTTATTATATGGCTAAGGTTAGCATAATTGTTGTTATAGAACATTAAAATAAAGTGTTACCCATATGTCAATTTAAAAAACACTGTCTTGATATCAAAACCTTATTCTAAAAAATAATAATCGTTGTAAGCTTCACATTTAAATGTTTGGACTCATCCAATACTTTTAATGAAGTGCTCAGTGTCGACAAGGCTGTGAGAAAACTGCAGTCAGGACACCTCTAGATAGATATATCACAAAACCACTTCCTGTAGACATCTGGGAGATATAAACTGACTCGCAATGTGGGCTTTCAAGGAAACTGAACTTCAGAGTCATAAGTTGATTGGGGTTTGCATGGGAACCGTTATTGTGGTTTCAGTTTCTGATGAAATGTGAACATCAAAGACGCAAATATGACATAAAATCGTTCAACGAGGCCAAGAGGTCTCTTAAGTGGCTTTTTAGTGACTCCCTTTGTCAATTTTGCTGACAATTTATAAGTAAAGTTTGCTATGATGCTCCTGTCTGACAAACAAGACAAAAATGAAGTACCACAGGAAAACGAATATAGCATACTGAGTTTTGCTAATTGCCTAATTAGTCAAAAGCATGAGATTAGGCTGTTAGTATCAAACAAATATATTTTCACTGTGGGCATATTTTCCCGATACCAACAGAGTTGAAAAACAAAGCCTTTAAAAAAACATATCTGCTGCTTAATAAAGCAATAAAGCCACACGGAGAGCAAAACATTAAGCTAGATGCTCATCATTTGATTGCATAAGAACTAGCTGCTTCCACTTAAAGGGACCGTTCACCCAACATTAACTCCCTTTCATGAGTTTCTTTCTTCTGTTGAGCACAACGTTCTAATAGATCTGGTCTGAGTTTCTCCCCCAGAGGATCGATAGTCTATCAATAGTCTTCCTGATCTATCCAGAAAAGGGTGGTTGGGTTTAGGGCAAGGGTGTTAACACAGTTTGGCACAGTTTAGTTTCAACCCCGCTTCAACATACTTAAGCCATGGTCACACTGGACTTTACTCCCCATAGACGTCCATTCATACGCTTGCGAATGTGTCAGACCAGAAACGTAAGGTCGTGTGGCATGTTTCGCAGTTCGCTGCGTTGGAAAGTTCAAACCTGGCCCAAACTCTGACCAGCAAAATCGCATCATATGATTGCGTGAGACCAATCAAGGTTCAAAACATGACCTCTCTAGACAGAAATTTAAAACATGGACCAATCGCTTGCTTTTTTAATGTGGAATCATCTTGTATAATCCCACCCCTTTTTGCAAGGCCTTACGACAGAATTTTGGAAGCTCAAACTCTAATGCAGGGCTATTCAATTGGCGACCCACAGGACGAACCCGGCTTCTGAGGCAATTTGTTCTGACCTCCAATTAGTGTGACCAAGACATCATAAATAAATCTAGTTCAGTCGAAAACTGGATGCTATAGTTATGAAGTGATGTGCGTCTGTTCAATACAGCACGAGCTGCAGTTGAAGGCTGCGCAGAGCGTGAGTCACCTAACATTAAGCGAGTGGAGTGAGCAGTCAAAAACATTTTAATATGTTTGTAGAAAAGGCCTTTTGTACAATCCACTGATATCGTTGTTAGGGGTTAGTGATGGGTCGTTCTTGAACGATTCGTTCATTTTGAACAAATCTTTAATATGACTCGGGAACGACGAGTCCTCTCAGGGAGTGATTCGTTCATCCGCGCATGCGCAGATTGCGCACAGATGTGCAGGTTATGTTCATTTTTCAAGTCTTTTAATTCATTCATCATGCGAAAGACAAAAGCCAATCATATGCGTTTAGAGCCGGAAAGAGATTTGATCCGTTCATGTATCGAGTCCTCTGTTTGAGTCACTCGGTTCATCACGTGAAAGACAAAAGCCAATCATATACATTTAGAGCCGGAAAGAGATTTGAACGGTTCACCTTCCGAGTCCTCGGTCCGAGTCGTTCAACACGTGAAAGACACAGAAGCCAATCGTATGCATTTAGAGCCGGAAAGAGATTTGATCTGTTCACCTCCCGAGTCCTCGGTCTGAGTCATGTCTCTTTACATTTTGTCACGTGATGAACGAACCAGAAGACTCGAAAGGTGAACTAGTCATGGCTTCTTTCGGCTCAGACTGTGTACATTGGTTGAGATTATATGGACTGTCCGTGTGACGTGAACGAACCACTGAAATTTGAAGACATGAAGAGGTGAGCTGAGCAAAAATATCTTCATAGACAAAAGAGCAGGCAAACAGTGAATGATTATTTTCTCTTATAGCATTCTATTTATGACTTGTTTGTAGTGTGATCAACATTTGGGCTAGTTGTACATGTGTTTGGAAGCAATTGGTAACAGTTTAATAATATATTGGCAAATTGAACAAAATGAACGAAATGACTCGAAAAAAGATTCGTTCATCTCGATGAACGAGACTTAAAGATCCGAGTCAGTAAAATGATCCGAACTTCCCATCACTATTAGGGGTGCAATGATTCGCCGATTTCACCGCGCTTTTATTTGTCACAGTTAATTAATCATAAAGGCTTCTCAATGTCACGTTTTTGTTGCACGGAATGAAACTGCTGCAATTAAGCATGGTTATGCCACATGTGCGCTAGTTGAAAGTTGCAAGCTTGGACGCCGAGGCCAATACGCACGCACACTGGATTGACTATAGCGGTAGGCTGTTCAATTATCACGTCCTTTCCGCACGCAAGTTTGTTATTTCTAATGTAGAATATATGCCAATGTGCACGCGCAAGCGGAGCAACGCACCCGCTGCTTTCAGAGGATGCACAGGCATTATATTGAGAAAGCTATGTTCATCATGCCCACTATGTGCATGACAGTTTTGTGTTGTGAGCCATTTAAATTTAAAGTGAAAAAAATAATAATGGCAACAATAAGAAAAAAAAAATCTGCATCTTGTCATGACATTGGAGTTTACATATAGGCCTGTAGTGTCTAATATGAATATAGTCAAGCTATTCAGAGATATTGCCAGAAAGTCACTTTACCTCTACCATACTTTTAACAGACTTAGATCATTTGTGATTCTGGCTGTCATCCTTTCTTGCATTGTCTTGAGCCTTCACATTGCCAATTATGTACTATATTGTTAGTAGCCTGGATAGGTCACAGTCATTCTGCTACATCATATCGCTTTCTACTGGATGTAAAATGTTCTGCAGTACGTTGGTCATTGTAGAATGTTAAGTTCTAATTCTGTAGTTATTTTGGTGAAAGTAACTAAAAAAGTAATATGAGTTATGTAACATATTACAATTTTGAGACAGTAATATTGTAAGGTAAGGGATTATATTTAAATAACAGTAACAAGTAATCTGTAATGTATTACAGCTTGGAAGTAACTTGCACAACATTGGTGTTCACATGGGTTTCCTCCGGGTGCTCTGGTTTCCCCCACAAGTCCAAAGACATGCGGTTTAGTTGAATTGGGTAAGCGTGTAAATGTGTGTGAATGAGTGTGTATGGATGTTGAAGAGCATGGCTTGTGCGCACAAATAGGGAGCGACGTGCACATGGTGAGCAAGCGGCGCACGTGACACGCTCGCATTTTCCAGGCGCACCTAGTTTAAAACATCTCAAATTTCCAGAATGCCATGTGTGCAGCACGATTCATGTGACTAGAACCAAAGACTTTAGAATACACAAGACATGTCACTCATTTGATCGTAGAAAAGTGTAACGGTCAATAAGGCAAAAGAAGCTATGTCTACTAGTACAGGAGCCAGTCAGCAATTGATATAGACTATTGTTTCTCGGGGCAGAAACTCCGACCAGATGAGTGCTATTATGACAGTTTGGTGGTCAACAAACACACTGAAATCTCAGTGAATACTTGCTTCACAGACATAAGAAATACAGTATATCTACATAAAGCTTGAAATCACTGCTTTAAAATGAACCAGGTGAAAACAAACATTTTTTGATTTTGTAATCTGTATGAAACAAACACAAGGTACAGTGCGTCCTGTCAAACTCGCATCACATGACAGCAGCAAATGTGTACATTTAGAAAACATTTAAAACATTTAGAAACGACACTACAGAGACAGTTGTTGCTTAATTTTATTGGTGGTTGCAAATATGTCATGTAATCGTGAGCTTTTTTTTTTCAAGAGTTTTGTTGAATTTGATGTTTCCCCATTCAGATAGAATGCCCGAGCATCTGCCCGAGAGGCGTTTCAAGAATGACAGCCGAGTGAAATTACTTGCCTCAAAGGAATTTTGCTAGAACTAACCGATCTGCTGCACACTGTATGGTATATACACATTTCGGTAATAATAGCAGACTAATTATACCTCAAACAAACATTGTATTGCTATTTAATTCTTTTTATAAATAAAAATGTGTCTTGGTACCGCAGCAATGGTTTGTCCGTTTGTCATCCTCTGAATAGGTTGGTAGTTGCCTAGAGGAGCACGAGCGCACTTCCCACGTGCTTTTAGACGAAACATGTGAACAGACTCGGGCTGATTAGCATCATCGCCACCTCAGGTCAGAATAACAAACCGCGCAAATATGAGTGTCGCGACAAGCAGCAGTGAGGAGATTGTAAATAAATAAGAATGTAAGGATGTCGCCATAGTGGCTTTTTGGTTTCTTTTCTTGTGCATCCAGCCACTAGCACCCCATCTGTAAGATTTCTTTAGCACCGGAGTTAATGTAGTCATCCAACTTCACAATTATAGTCACTGACCTATAATAGAGGACATTATATATAGATCAGTGGTTTCAATATGCATTCGAATAATGATGGTTGGCAATTTTCATAATTTGTTTGAGGTTTACTGTATTATTATTATTGACATCTTACAGATGTTGATCTACCTTAAAGTATGTTTTCATTGTTCAGCATTTACACTTTACTATTGCACACACTTTCTACCATTTTATTTATCAAATTTAAGAGTCTCCTTATGTTTGTTTTATTATAAGATTAGAGATATGAGATATCTTTGTTTATTGTTCGTTTTTGACTATTTAAATTTTTTACCTTAGTTATGTTGGTAAATAAAATAAAGTGGTAAAATAAAAAATCCTAATATTCCTAAATGGATTGTAAAAAAAATATTCAATAATGATTGATATGAACCATTACACTGTGAGATATATATATAAATATATATATATATATATATATATATATATATATATATATATAT
>CAIGQQ010014769.1:892696-917422 GCA_903798035.1 Danio albolineatus
TTTTTTTTTTTTTTTTTTTTTTTTTTTTTTTTTTTTTTGGTGTATTGCCTAGGCCTAAAAGAACTCATAAATGTTTAAAACAAGTAAAAGGTGACTAATTGATGACAGAAATTTTATTTTTGGGTGAACTAAGTGACAAAAGCTGGTGTTAAAACAAGATCGTTTATCTTCCAACTTCTTAATACAATTTTCTAGTAATATTTCCCCCTAAAATCCAAGAAACAACTGTAAAAACTGTGCATCTCAATTTATGCATTACAATATTTACCAAAAACTCATTTTATCAAATAACAAAAGATGCATTGTCATACATAATGAAACAGGGGATTTGTAACTGAAGCAGGTGGACAAAAAGCCGCCTTTGCTTCTAATGCAGATCCCTAAACAATTTTCAAAGCACACCGCACCTGTGGAGACTTATGTGGAACATGTAAAACAGCATTCCCTCAGGCACCGCACGGCAGATTAACTGCTACTGACTGTGATTTGAACTGACTTACGTATTCAGAGCCACTCCTGTTACACCTAAAGGGAGCTCAACACCTGTGGTTCACGAAACATTAACCAGCCGCATTTGAAGTGTCCTTTTATGCTTATGGCCCTTCTTCTGCTTCCAAGAGTAAGTTAGTAGGGGAGTTTGAAACCAGGATAGTGTCAGTTTGCCCCTGGCAAAAATAAGATTGTTTGTTCAACAGTAAAGCCCGAGGGCACTTGTTCTCAATTGGGCAGAATTAAAAAGGACAACAACAACAACCATACAACTGAGTGCTGGTCTACAAAACACTGCTCAACTGAAGCTTTTGGATGAATATGAAGTCCAGAATAGTTCATATGATTCTTTACAGTCTTCATTAAACGTCCACAACCTATTTTGTTTGGATTTTCAAATGGTAGTGTAAATAAACACACTTATCAAAAATAACTCTTTAAATGCTAATATCTCTTTAAATGCTAATAAGTAGGGTTAGGTACCGAAAACTGGTGCCATATGTAACCGGACGAAATGGACCAGACCGAATCAGCAAATGAATTTCGGTACCTAATTTCGGTGCCACTGGTGTGCGACAAGAACATAAGAAGCATCAAGGGGTACATCAAAAGCACACATAGATGTGCGCTGTGTCACACCATCTCTCAACTTTTAATTCTGAACAACTTTGCGGGTTACGGACACCATCAGCGATGTTAGGCATTTGTTCTTGTTGCTTAGGAAACTCACGCAAGTAGACAACGCGTGCAGTAAACGCATCCGGTAAGCGACTCCCTTCACGGTCATCAACATGCATGTTCGCGTTCATCAAATTTGCTTAAACCAAGCGTTCTAAATTATGGCTATATTTTACAAGCAAGTATTCTGACACAGTAACGGGAAGTAGATGCTATACAAAAGTTGCGTGTAAGGGGGGAAACACGCCGAAACATTTGAGTGCTCATAGAATCAACTTAAAGTTAGAGCAATCTTTGACAGCTTGTGACACCATCTGACACCTTCACTGAGTATGTTTACATGGACACCAATACTCTGATTTTAATATAATTAACTAAGACAATACTCTGATTAAGAGTCTATCATGGAAACAGCAATTTTTGATTCGCCACAGCCACCCGCATCACAAAATGCAGAGGTTTTTTCCTTTCCATTCGACCTGTGGCATCAAATTCCATTAAAACAACACTCTTCCACCAATCCTTACATCATATTCTCATTCAATACCGCAATACAGAACAATATATTGCTGAATGAAAGTGAAAGTGCGTAACTGCAGTTAAAGTCGAAAGATTAAATATGAAACACCCAAAATGACATGAAACTCTGGAGGAGACATGGATAGGTTGGCGATGCAATGACGTTAATCAGTCTGTGTGCAATAACATGTAAAACGGGATCATGAAAGGAACATTCAAAAAGCAACCCAAGTAAACACCTTAATCATATTACTGTCTTATTCAGATTAAGGCAAATCATTAGATTACTGATGTACATGTAAATGTAGTCCCAAGCCCCAACCCTAGCAAAAAGGTGTTCCCTGATCTTGATGACACAGGTAAATATTGCATTCATGCTAACAAACAAATGATCAAAAGAAATATATTAATGCAATTAATTTTTTTACTATATAAAATATGAATTGATGTATGCTTTAAACCAATTATATTGTTCAATTAAAATGATTAAAGAAATTTTTGTCAAATAAAAAAATTCTAGAGTCATCTATCATAATTTTGTGGCTCATAAGAATCGGTTCAGGCACCAGTATTGTTTTAAAAGTAGCGATTTAGCACCGGTGTCTCAAACCCAAATGATACCCAACCCTACTAATCAGCTACTGCTTTTTCACCCCTTTTAGAGGCTGAAAGATCCAATAGTATGTTCCTGCATAATCGGAGGGGCTGCAACTCATTTAAAGACTGCATTTCTAAGACCCGCCACATTTTAGGACCCTGTTGTTCCTGATCTATCCAGTAAAGGGTGGTTGGGTTAAGGGCAAGGGTGTCTATACAGTTTGGCACAGTGTAGTTCCAACCCTGCTTCAGCATACTTAAGCCTCTGTCACACTGGACTTTACTCTCCAGAGACTTCCATTCATACGCTTGCGAACCTAAGCTAAATAAAACTAGTTACATTATTATATTATTATATAGTTATCATATTTCACTAAGGCCAACTTGGTGTCAAGATGGGTTGATCATTCTGTTTCTTTCTGTCTGATTTTCTGATTACATTTAAAGATGAAAAGTCATTAGTTAAAAATGAGTAATATTAACACTACACTTTATGAACTGAGTATATGAAAGTAAAACATATAATATTTCTTAGATGAGTAGAGCATTTATGTAGTTTTAAATTAAATGTATTATTCATTCATTTTCCTTTGGCTTACACCCTTATTTATCAGGGGTGGTCACAGCGGAATGAGCCACCAACTATTCAAGCATATGTTATATGCAACGGATGCTTTTCCAGCCGCATCCCTTTACTGGGAAACACCCATACACTCTCACACTATGGCCAATTTAGTTTATTCAATTCACTTATAGTGCAAGTCTTTGGACTCTGAGTGAAACCAGAGCACCTGGAGGAAACCACTGAGCCACGGTGCCACCTGAATACATTATTACTTACATTTAAAATAGTTTAATGTAAATTAAACCTCTAAATGGAATTAATTTAGCCAAAAGATGCTGTGACAGTGAACTGTCAGTAAATGGTAAACTGTTTCAGTAAACTGCACAAACAGTGCACAGAGCTGTGCACAGAATATACTTCAGCACTGAAAGTAATTAGAATGAGTATATTTAGAAAGATTATCATTATTTTTTGCAAGAGATGAGGCATTTTCCTCACATAAAAGAACTGAATCATGCCCCTGTATATTGATTTTAATAATATATAATGATTAACAGAACATCATTAATTGTGTACATGGACATTCACATACCTGCAAAATGCACAAGAATCTGAGAGCTGTTCTCTGAAGAAAATGAAAGTACTGTAGGTGGCTGAGTGATTGATTGATTAATTCATTGATTGATTAATTGATTGATTGATTTTGCTGCAACAAAAATATGAAACAGTATCTGTGATTTTAAGGCATTACATTTGTTAGGCATAACAAAGGCATCAACAAGCTTGCGATTATAAATACCAAAGTTTAAATCCCATCTGGCTCGCATGGTCCAATAGCAGACTAGTTAGTGGAACAGTAGATGGGCTTCAGTGGCTGTTTAAATGCATGTGACAAGACAGACTCATTTGAAAGTACGTGCTTTGACTGCAGGTTAAAGTAAAATGAACACTATGTGGCGGTATGACTAGTAATGACAGTATGGCAGTATGTATGACAAATTATTGATGAATAAGGGACTATTTTCATGAACAGTCTACATCATGAAGGCAATCTAATTAAATGTTTTTGACTCTGAAAGTGATAGCTTAAATGTTTAGAGCTTGTTTATACCTATAATTTTATTTAATTGTCATTAAATGACGAATATGTATCTTAATACCAGATGTACTGCAATGACCCTAGAATATGTCAAACAATATTATTTTTCAATTTACATTTAAGGACATAACGCTTAGTGACAACGCACTGTTTTCGAACACTCCAACACCTCGTACTGCAGTAGGTGTAGTTGTAAATGTGTCATGCTGCTAGCGTGTACCATCTAAACCCAACAACAACTATGCCGACTGACTGACTAACCCACCGACCAATCCCTCACCCTCCCCTTTTCCTAAACCCAACCAATAGTGTTTTTAAAAAAGCACAGATCCCCCACCCTTCCTTTTCCCTAAACCCAACCAATAGTTTTTTTAAAAAGCACCGATTGACTACCCACCCACTTCCCTTAACCCAACCAATAGTGTTTTTAAAGCACCAACCCCCCACCCCTCCCTAAACCCAACCGATAGTTTTTTTGTTTAAAAGCACCAATTGACCGCCCACCCACTTCCCCAAACCCAACCACAATATTTTTCAAAAGCAATCCAGAAAAATAAAAGCCTTTATAGCAGCCTGATTTTCTACCATGTTTTCAGATTTTACCACATTCTCACCCCATTATTTACTTGTTTACTTTATTTCTTGGATTTTGTTTTTGTCTTACCTGCTTTCTGGAACCATTCTTTACCAGAATCGAACCCCGCTGTCAATGTCAAAGTCAATTTTATTTCTATAGCACTATTACACATCACAACAAAGAAAAATATTAAATTATAGCTAAGATGTACAATTTCCATTGATAAAATGCCAAATCAAAAAGGTAAGTTTTCAACCTAGATTTAAAAAAAGAGATGAAACAGATCTAATACAGAGGGGCAGAGCATTCCACAACCTAGGACCAGCTACTGCAAAAGCACGGCCACCCCTGCATTTAACCTCGACTTAGGGATACATAACAATCTTTGGTTAGATGACCAAAGAGACCGACCAGGCTGATGCTCAATCAACATGTCTGACAGATAAGAAGTTGCCAGGCCATTTAGAGATTTAAAAACCAAAAGAAGAATTTAAAAGTGACTCGACAGTGCACAAGCAACCAGTGCAAAGAGCGTAAAACTGGAGTAATGTGGTCATGTTTCTTGGTACCTGTTAAAAGCCTTGCAGCAGCATTTTGAACTAATAGTAAATGGGATAGGGCTTTCTGACTAATCCCAAAGTATAGAGTGTTACAATAGTCCAACCTGGTGGTTATAAAAGCAAGGATTATTTTTTCCAAAAAATTTGTAGATAGAATAGATTTAACTGTTTTTAAGAGTCGAAGCTGAAAGAAGCAGGATCTGACCACTACATTTATCTGTTTGTCAAAGCTCAAGCCATCATCCAAAATATCCCCCAGATTGTTTTTCCCAGGGCTTCATAGAAAAACTTGATTTTCAAGATTAACTATAGGTGCTCTAGAAGAGTTTGACAGGCTGAACAGAATTATTTCAGTCTTACTCTCATTAAAATCTAGGTCACGGTCATACTCCCTTCTGCATCTCAAAACCGCCGTTGTACGTGTCGAGCTACCGGACAAACTGGTAACAGCAGAAAAGCCATCCATACAGATGTAAGCGGTCAGCTGGTAAGCGAGAAAAGGAACGGCGTTATACCGCCCCAAAACACTTTTATTTTCTTATAATGTGCATTTATTTGTTCAGTGATTTATTTGTTTTCAAACCCCTCCTTAGCGCGAAGCTAATATGCGCTGATTGGACCGATGATCCAGTCTATTGTGATTGGTCAATTGCGATCAGTGCAAGTCTGCAAGACAGAGAGAAATGCCCATCATGGCTACAGTACGAAGTAGCAGAAAGTATGTGAGAGCCAAATACAGGAATACAATAAACAATGCAGTTAAACACCAGCATATTACTCTAATCTTAAACTTAGGGCTTTATTTGTGCCGGAACACGCTGGATCCGGATCCGGCACCTCTGAAATTTGATCAGGCACCTCATTTTACCGATCCCCCTCCTTAACTGCACTCCTCCCCCGTCCGCTGTTCACTTTCACTTTCTTCCGTGACTCCCCAACCCTCTTCACTTTTGTCCACGACAGCCACAGCCCCTGCTCCGCTCTTCACTTTCGACATCTCTCTATCCTCTGGTAACATGCCTCATCGATTACCTTGATCTGTTCCTGGACCTCTCAAATCACAAATTAAGCACTGCTTAAACCTGACCTCAAGTAATAATGACACACATTAAGTATTAATCTACACTGTGGCAAAAGTTTAACTATTTTAAAAATTGATCACGTTGCGTGTGTGAGGAACAGCTGATGGTGACCACAGCAAAGACAAACTGCAGAGGATCGCGAGTTCAGAAAAGCACATAAACCGTTAAAGGAAGAAGCACGCGTCACATTTTCAACGTGGTTTTGGACACGATATGTGAACATCTCCATAAAGATTTAACCTGAGAGAAACAGTACAAGCACTGATCTATAATAGATACGTGATTACAAGCCGCGCGGTGTGATTACAACATATAACACACAATTAAACACATATTTTGCAAACTACAAAAAATGAGGTGACAATTTTAATTACGCTTACATGTTATGATCCGCAGGAAGAAGAAACTGGTCCATTTGAACCGTAAAAGTTACTTACAAAGTCCCTGTCAAAGTCTGACAAGGTCCCATAGTCTCTGCTGCTACTTCAATAGCAAACGGCTAGTGAATCCCGAGTTGCAGCATAGGTTATTGAATCAATCATCAGAGAAATGACAGGAAAAAACACAGCACTAGGTTGGCTATACTGTGGTATTGTTGTGAAAATTAATGTTAACCCTTTATTCCCCACAGACAAATTTCCATCTGTCAGTGATCGCCATCTCAGTCCTGTGATCTCCGCACCTCCGCTGGTGTCTAAAGTGAAAGCACATTCATATTTTAACTTCATATTTGGTGATGTACAGTGTCAACGTCGATGCGATCAAACAAAAGATCCTAACCCAACTCGATTCGTTTATTCGACTCTGAGTCAACTATTTCGCTAAAGAATCAATAGTTTTAAAATCTGTGCACTTTCCGATTAAAACCACAGCTGGATGTTTTCATTTACTTAGTGCTGTATTACACACTGCATGGAAGCTCATTTCCAAAAACCCATAAACTTTAAAGATGAAATGCAGCCATGCGTACTTCTGGCTACATAATTTGCGATCTCCAGAAATGTATATAGGGCTACGTTTTCAGAATGACAGTTTTCTCCAGTCTGGCGCACACCAGACAAGATGTGATCCTCTCAGAGTCTTTACAATCCTTCTGTGTGCAGTCGTATATGTGTGGATACATCTGCACCAGCTCTGTTACACATGTAGCAGGTGTATTTATGTTGCTAGTGGTGTTGTTTTGAAAGGTGTTCTCCTGTCTGACCACTGAATGAGAAAGGTTGGGGGACAGAAATTGCTCATCAAGAAAGTAAGAGTTCCAGAACACATCAACAGATTCCACATAGCAAACTGACTTGGCCCAAATGTGGCTTCATTATGGCACTGCTGGCTTGTTGCCAGCACTGGGATGCATGATGTCGGCCGAACGTGGGCCATGCATGGCAATGATGGCACTGCATGCCGGCAAACTACATTTGGGCCAGTTGTGGATGGGGGGTGTGTGGCCCAGATCAGTGTAGCGACTGTTCACATTGTTTAGGTAACATTAGGCTGGGTTATGGCTCAGTTTTTGGGGTTTCTGGTTAAAGTATAAACTTATAGCAGAGAATCGGTACCAATAATAAACCCACTTTGGCCCAGTCCAGGCAGGGCTCGAAATTAACCTTTTTGCTTGGTAGGACTGTTGCTCCTAACTTTAAAAATGTAGGCGTTGACTGAGTGATTGACAGCTGATTTTAAACAATCCATTCACGATTAGTTCTAGCGCAGTGGGCCAATAAAAAGAGCGAGAAGGCGGGGCAAGCATTGTGGACTTTGTTTACTGCAGCAAGTTGACATGACAACAGTTTTAAACAGTTCCTGAGCGCTGCCTTTCAAGTGCAGACGCGTTCTGCGTGCAGCGCCACGGATGCGATCCAAGAGACGATTCCAAGGTTCCATAATCCTGGACCACCCTGTATCCTGAGCGGCTGCTTGGTGCTTGGCGGAGTAGCAAGCATAAGACTGACTCCTGTGACCCTCCAAGGACAGACGAGCTTCGAGTTCTCCTGCCTTCGACGCCTAGACTGCAGCTAGAGCTGCGCACCGATGGATTATTCTTCATTGTTTGGACTCTAAGTAGTGAATATTAAACAACACTGAACTGAACTGAACTCCGACACTAATAACTGGACTGACACTGTTTCAATTTACTATAACCTTCTATGTGAAGCTGCTTTGACACAATCTACATTGTAAAAGCGCTATACAAAGGTGAATTGAATTGAATTAAATGTGTCCTAAAAATCTGCACATGCGGTGAACATTTTGCAGAGAAAACCGGGCGCACGCAACAGTTTTATGCACTCGCACAAATGCTCTCAAATATATTTTGAGGGCAAATAGATTCAATTTCAGGCACATATGCGACCAAAACTGTCACAATTTCGAGCCCTGCCAGGGCCAGTTAAGGGTGTTAAATTGCCTGAGATTCCGTTATGGCCCTTGGCTTTAATCCAGTTATGGGCCACTTCAGGAAAGTCATTCTTTGGGCCGAGGGAAAACTTACTGTGTGGCCCGGAGCTGGGCCAGAAAACATTTGCTATGTGGGATTGTACAAACACAACAGACTTATGACAGCTCAAAAGGTATTTAGGAGTCAAACTATTCCAAAAAAGCTTGGTTTGGTGAGCTGTTTTGAACTGACAAACTGAACTGATGGATTTTAGTTTGTTCTTAGTATAATGTGGCCTAAACCGAAACTAAGACAACACATTTATCTAGTGCATTGGACCGCCATGCAACGGAAGAGGTACTAAAGACTGAATTTTGTCCTTTCCAATAGAATTTCAGCAGATTGATCAAACCGGGTTTCTGTTCAAAAATGCCTATAGCCCTGTTGACTATAACACACTGTGAAGAATCGCAACTTATATGGGCACACATCCCGTTGGAATGATAAATGTCCTGTTGTTTGCTCTGCAGAGTCACACAAATCCAAGACAAATGAGGCAATTGTGCCTAACTACAGAAACACTCACAAATGCAATGCTGCTAAACAAACGAAATACTCTCATGTTTTCCTCAGTCGCTAAATCAAAACATCCCAGCACATCACGCCTCAAAGATCTGCGATGTTTTTGCAACGTCCCACTACACAGTTCAGAATCTGTTTGACAGCATTCAAAGAGGGACTGAAAGTCTGTAGACAAACAGTGGCTCAATAGGCACTCAGACAAAACAGCATATTTAATTTAAGGCGAGCAAAACAAGGCTGTCAGAAATGGAAGATGGAAAAAAAGATCCCTAAAACAGAACACTGAATGGGCTGTCATTGCCTTGCTTCTTTCAAAAATATATACATATCTTTGGATGATGATACTGCGCACAATAAATATGTAAATTACATGTACTTCAAAACGTGCAAACATATTTATCACATCAGACGTGCATTGAAGTCATTCTCATGCTAATGCATAACAAACTTGGTGCAGCTATGACAAAGTACACACTGGAACACCTCAGCAGTCAGTGCGAATGACTTCTCGCATCACTTCCTTTCCTTGTCATCTCCTGCCAACGTTGGTGCGAAGAATAAACTGTTAAGGTGACCTTTACACACACAACCACAATAAAAGCCCACTCAAGCAGCTTCAGGCCTTTGATGATCGATTGTAATCCAGCTTTACCAGATGGATCGCTTACAGTAAAGTAACACCGACTTCAATGAGTGGCATCTTTCAGCCAGGACACTGAAATATGATACACTAGGAGACCAGGAAAGTTAGAACATGTACTGTGTGTGCATGTTAGTTATGAAGCTGAGGCAGCCTTAAACCTTATGAACTGTTCAACAAATATGAAAATAAGATATTTTCATCCGTAAAATGAAAGTCAATGGGGTTTTTTTCTGGTGTAGTGTTTATTAACTGATGGGATAAATAATCTTTTGAATAGTCTTTATTATACTCTTGTAATTTGTGCATATTTTCTTTCCATTTCCAAACATACAATTGCTAGACTTAGACATTTTTAATTCATTTGCATTACTGTTCTGTTAAGATGTTTAGATTCTTTGTTCAATATGTCACTGCCTGAGTTATTCTCTTAATCCTACGTTCACGTTTTTCCAAGTATAATGTATGTAAAAAATATTTCATGGCCAATGTTTTTATTTGAATTTGTTTAGAAACCTGTTACAGAACCTGGCGTGTTTTCTTTCTTAGCTCAGCACATTTAGGCATATGTGACTCAGATCAGTGCCAAAACTAAGATTCCCCGAACAAGGTGGCCTTAGCCATCTAGAAACATGAGTGATTTGCTTGTGGTGAGAAAGCAATTATAACCAAGGTTCCAACAAATCAGGTTTTACCATAATATACGATCAGTTATTACACTGCATAAACAAAATAGCTGTGTTTGCTTTTCTAACGCATCTCAGAAACAGTAGTGGTTTAACCTGGAGCAAAGATGATACAAAATGCCTTAGCCTGCATTTTCATGAAACCGCAAAAAACACAGTTCAACATAAGTCTTTTTGTAATTCCTACATAAAATGAACATTACAGTGTAGTATGGCGGGGACAAATTGTATTCCTTTTCACACTAATGATTTTACAGCGATGTAGTATAATAAAAGGTTATTTTAAGTATTATAATATATAATATATAATATAATATATAAGTATTGCGAAGGTGTTACGTATTTGTGTTATTGTGCTTTGTGTTCTCTCTCTCTCTCTCTCTCTCTCTCTCTCTCTCTCTCTCTCTCTCTCAATCTGTTCTCCCGTATCTGCTTTCAGATTCTTCTGTTCCTGCTATTGGTCACTTTATGCATCAATCATTTCCTCCCCGGTTACGTCACTCTGACATCATGTCCAATAGGTAAAGACTTCCCATTATAAAAGCGTGCGCCAGATCCCAGTTCAGCCCTTCTTTTCCTATTGTGTTTGTGTTTAGTGTGTTGCGTTGCAAAAGAGAACCTATCTGACTGTGTGTTTTTGTTGTTGCCCGTTTCTGTGTGCACGTTATCCGTCCGTCATTCATATTCCATCTCTCATTCACTGTGTTTATGAGGCTTGGACGAAGCGGACAGGTAAAAAGGTCACGTGACATACATCTTGCAACACGTAGGACTGCTCTTATGTATAGTACATTAGGTTAGGGGCGAGCGCCACCCCTTGTACTATTTTCGTTAGACAGAGTAGATAGTTAGGACTCGGAAGACTCTTCGCGTATGTTATTTTGTTTCATACATTTAGTTAGATGCTTCTGGGGAGTTAGATATTGTTTGGGTTTTGTTCTTTTCATTTCTTTATTGCCACCCACGTCCCTTCTGCCAGCTCTCTTGTTTTTCCCGTCCTTTGTGTTGTATATGTTGTAAATAGTATCATTTTGTTTTACTTTCTTTTTTTATTTTTGATTCATTCGTTGTTTTTTTCACTTTGGGTATTGTAAATAAAGTCACACATTTTGGTATTACTTTGGTTGTCTTTTGCACTTGGTCCTTTTGCACATTTATTTTAATTATATAAATGTCAAACCTCATTTTCCCTTGACATAACATCAAGGGGTTTGAAACAGAAAGTCATTAATGAAGTCTATAATTTGTAATTGAATACGTTTGCCTCACCAATCGATCTCCATATACAGTAGACAACTTTTTTGTGTGTGGTCAGTTTGCTCAGTAGCTCACCTTGTACAGTGTTGAGGAATGGAGTGAAGCACAGTTCCACAAGAAAAACATTAAGTAATATGAAATCAAGGTTAAAATGACATGGTAACAGTGCACTTTTATCGTATGTTTGCTTTTGCAAACACTATTGGTTGAGTTTAGGGAAAGATTTAGCTCAGTGGTTCGCTGTTATAGATGATCTGTATGAAATGTACACAACACCCTCTAATAGATTCATCATATGAAAAGCGCAATAAAACATTTAAAATAAGGCACCCAGCAGGCACAAGACATCCATATGATGTCAGATTGACATTCCAGCCCAATGTTGTGGGACATTGCATTTTGTTTGGGAATGAAAATCAGGTTGACGTCAGAACCCAATGTCAGGCTGACGTCAATGTTCTACGTCGGACAGACGTTGCATTTTGGTTACCTTCCAACACAACCTAAAAACAACAAAATATTAATGTCTATTGATCATGCAGCTTGATGTTGTGTGTACGTTAATAATATGAAATCTATCAGTCATTGGATTTTGGTTGCCATACCTTACAAATAAATGTCAGTATTTGACGTCAACATGACCTTGGTTTAAGATGTTTGCTCAACGCTGGATTTTGGTCACTTTCAAACACAACCTAAAATCAATAAAATATCAACATCACGTCATTATTGGACATTAAAATAACATTGTCTTTAGACGCGGCGACCTAAATCGAACTTAATTTAACATCTTATGTCAATCTTTATTGTCATTTCAACAATATACAGTGAAGTACACAGTGAAACGAAACAATGTTCCGCCAGGACCAAGGTGCTACATCAAACAACACAAATTGACAACACAGGACTGAGCACTACTATAAAAATGTAGAAGAATGAAATAAAATAAAATAACATCAGATTAACTAAAATAAAAAGTAATTACATTTTGTCAATTTAGTGGCTAATTTGTACGAATTTGTACGAGTTTATTGTATGAAAATGTACAATTTTAAAAAGTAAACCCTAAACCCAACCGTCATTGGGTGATAAGCAAATCGCACAAAAAAATTTACGAATTCAAACGAATTAGCCACTAAATCAAAAAGTATCGAATTGCCTTGAGATTGTGTTGGAGCAAGAGCGCAAAGTGCGTGTGTGTCTGCTGGGCAGGGTAGCAATTTGGTTAAATGAAGATGTAAAAAACAGAAGTGAAGCCTTGATTCTTTCTTGAAATGATAAAACAACAATAGCAGCTACAAAGCAAACCACAATAACAGTTTGATGAACGTTGTGACCAGTTTTGGTCTGGCCAAAAATAATGCCTTTCAATAAGAACCAACCAAAAGAGACTGCAACATTTTCAAAGTTTTAATGCCTATTTAGGACAAAATAGACAATCTACATGTGTGAAAGCACCCTAAAACAAAGAACACATGCTGACAGCAGGAAAATGTCTTATTAACATGGCATTCTAACTTAAATAAAGATTAAATTTACAATTTAACTTAAAAGATTTGGGGGTAGAAAGGTTTGAAGGTCACCGATTTGGTAATGTAAAGTTGAAGTGAAAAAAAAAAGTTTATAATTAATATTAAGGAATTTCTACCATAAACATGCTGTGAATCTGCACAGTATTACTATTTAAATCCATCAGCAATAATAAAATGAGTTACTGGCTGTTGTAATGGATTATTTTCAGCTAAAACTGGCAAAGTGCTACATGTTTTCATAGTAGCAAATCACCAAAAAGGTTTTAGGATACTGGTACTTTTCCAGTAAATGTAAATTGATACTTCAGCTATACATCAGCATAATTAACCTGATTATTTTTTACGGTCTGAACAACATGCTTCAGTACAGCCAGATTATGGTGGGAAATGGCTGTTTTCCATTCACACGCACACTCGTATCATATGACCTTTCCCAAAAGCCCTTTCTCTGCCTGAAACCAACCTGCCACTCTCATCCCACTCCTTCTCAATTCGCTTGTGTGTATTTCTCACACCCATTCATTCAGCATTCAGAGGGGTCCTGGTTACAGTTTGCCCACCGACGCCAAACTGGGATCAGTTTCCTCGGTTTTTCTAAACATAGCAACCCTAAAGCAAAAAAAAAACTAATTTAAAATCAGCTCAGCAAGGCCTCGCTTTACAAACACTGAGCTTGGGTCACTCCTGCTATGCACACACTAGTTTATTTTTATGTCGAATTTAAGTTTAAGATGTGAACTAAGACATCTTTAAGTACGAAGTGGGTAGGTTGATCTTCCTAAATAGTATAATCACTGTGCCGCTATCATAACATCGCTCTGTTTGTTTGAGGATCCTGAGCAGTCTGACTCAGCAACACTGACTCAGCCAATGGCGATTAGTTTTTTCGACCAATTGCGTGAGGGGGTGTGTTCTGAAAGACAACAACGTTTGATATCTGTAGTTGGGCAGAAATTATATCAAATTTGATTAGGTAGATAAACTATTTTAGTTTCAAGCCATGAGATGTTTCACAAAGCATCTATAAGATGCAATAGATGTTGGAATACCAGCATATGTTCGCTTATATTCCTTGAGATCAGGTTGTGTATAAAGACCCTTGTTCACAGCTGGTGCAAGGCTACATCTTGACCCAGCCCTATGGAGCCTGTAATTGGGAATAAGGTGACCACTGTGAGTCCTCAAGCAAAAAATAAGTCAGCCTATTTGTGCAAACACGCATTTTCACAGCCAACGTCTCTGATTAATATGTCAGTAATGTCACTCTGCGAGCCCCACAAACTTTTTAATTTAGCTGTAGATGGCTTGGTGCGGTGCCATGTTATTTTCCAGGCATCATCTTTGTGCTATTGCAGGATTTGCTTCGCTTTTTTGCACCTGAGCGATTCCAGTGGTCCTCTCCAGAAGTGATTTGGTGGCCCACTCAAAGGCTACGACGGCCAGACAGAGGCTTGGGTTCCTGGGTTTTGATTGAGGTCAGTTTAGGGCACTCAGGGAGAGATGCCAAACCACCCAGAGCTTTTAGCAGCTCTTAATGAGAAAGGAGATCCTCTTTGAGAGCGGCAGACACAAAAAAGAGGTATTGTCAGACGGGCTCTAGGGGTCCGACCTTATGTTAGACTATTGCCAATATTAATGTTCTTAATGTAAGCTTTAAGGTGCGGTCACTTTAACATAATTTCACAGGCAAAAAGGTCTGCTGTCAATAGGGCAGCAATGTATGAAGCACAGCTTATACAGAAGATCATTTGTAAATGGAAATGCACCTTATCTTTTGCACAGAGAGCTAAGAACAGTGTTCTTTATTGTAAATTATTTTAAATTCGGATGCTTGGATGAAATCTGAACACTACTTGTTTTTGAATGCTAGCTTGTTAAAGTATACTCATTGACTAATGTCAGATGCACATTCATTGGATGCATCCCCTATTCAATCTCTTTTTAATGCGGTCAAAACACATGCACTGTAAAGTAAATTATATAAGGGGCAGACATCAATGACGTGCTGATAATATACTGTAAATTATGTCACACAAACCGCCAAGAGGTCAAAGCAGAAACAATGAAGAAGTATTGACCTTATTCTTTCACAGGCGAGAGGGGGCAGCCAATGAATATATACTGGCATAAGACTTCCAGCCTTATTCATTTACAGTGACTGATGTTTAGCCATAAAAACACTTGTATTTTCTTATTATAATATTTTTAGCTAATACCAGTGTTCTTTATAGTAAATTATTTTAAATTTAGATGCTTGGATGAAATCTGAACACTACTTGTTTTCGAATGCTAGCTTGTTAAAGTATACTCATTGACTAATGTCAGATGCACATCCATTGGATATGCATCCCCTAATCACTCATAAGTCAAAACACATGCACTGTAAAGTAAAGTATATAATGGGCAGACGTCAATGACATGCTGATAATATACTGTAATGTCACATGCGAGAGGGGGGCAGCCATTGAATATATAATGGCGTAAGACTTCCAGTCTTATTCATTTACAGTGATATTTAGCCATAAAAAAAACACTTGTATTTTCTTATTATATAATTTTTATGTACTAGGTTGGGCAGTAATACAGTAATATGGTATACTGCGGTATCTAAAAATAGCAACGGTATCAGTTTCAATTAGGAGTGGGCGATATGGAAAAAATATCATATCATGATTTTTTTCTGGGGAAATCACGATTCACGATTTTTATCCCGATTCTTTTTCAAGTTGATTTTTGAAAACTAGTTGTGTTATGAATTTCATAAATGCATAATAATCATGATAACCATGAAACCATGATTACTATATAATCATGACTATACTTTAGACTATATAGTCATACAACCAAAATCTATATCCCTTGCATCCCTAATTGTTATGCAGTTCAATAAAACATTTGAATGTGTTTGTAAAAAAAAGACACATTGTACAATGCAGTGATGTTACAGTATGTAGTTTCAAAATACAACATATTAACATTTTAATGTTGAAAAAGCTAACGTGGGTGTCTTCAGGAGCAAAAAACAGCATATGGACTCTTATGTTGCTGTTGTGCATACGAGCATGCGAGTCTCTTTGCTTGCGTGCGGATTTCTTCTGTTCGTGCACACAACTTAGATTTAGTGCGTTTATGTAACGCGTATGTCTCTAACATTTATAAGATTAGCTAGGAATATTTATGAATGTCTCCAATACACCTACAGAGCGGCATGAATGCGTCCTGAAGTAAAGTGAAGCGGCTATAAACTCCAGCAAGAGAAAGTCATTGTTTGCAGAACCATAGACCTTTATTTATAAAGAATATTTATGTAAACTGTTCATCTTAACTGAAAGCTGTGCCTGTATGCCAGCCTCGCGCATCGCGCAGCCCTGTCAGCCAGTCTGTCCTTCAGCATGTAACCTTAAAAGGTTAAACAAATGACGCACAGCACTACTACGGTTACAGAAAAGTTCCCGCTGTTATACTTCACTTACCTTTTAATACGTTTTGGTGCGTTTATAACCCGCTATTAAAAAAACAACAACGACAGACGACGGAATGTTTTGAATGAGAAGCAGTAATGTAGCCGTGGCGGGATGAATTTAGGTGTGGCGCCCAGTCATGGAAGACTGAATGAAGAGCAAGCACTGCACTATATACTGTATGGCGATACAACGATTTTTCTGAAAAAGTGGATTGTGCAGTAATTTTTATCGTCCACAATCAAGCCCTAGTTTCAATACCGTTATATCGTCATAATAAACAATGCACTCATATAGGAGACAAGAATATTGAATTCTTGTCTCCTATTGAATATTGCATATAACTGAATGCCTGAAAATGCGTATGCGTGGTTGTCATTATGGAACAGTGTGGAGGAGAAAGAGAGAGGTAGGGAAAGATGTCGAGTTGCGCACATGGTCTTGAAATAGGACACAACTTCTGAACTTTGGCAGTATTTCAGGTTTCGACTGAACGAGAAGGGAGGGGTGGTAAAAACGGACGAGGCAATTTGCTAATTGTGCAACAAAAAGGTATAAAAGAGCTTGTGTCCGTTATAACACCTATACTAATGCAGTGACAAGAACCACCATAAACAAACCTCAGCCTATGCCCCAGCTCTAGCTACGATAAAATTATAGCAACTGATATATTTCTTTATGGATAAAAGAAAAAGGTATTGTGGCGTTTGGCTGTTCCGCATTTGTCTGAGGTAACTAGTCTACCATTACCACTGAAGTTTAAAAAAATAGTTCAAATCCAACGCAACAGGATCTGCCAGTGAATGTTAATTGGCCAAACACATTACATATTAAAACGCTGGCACGCTTTTTAAAGTGTTACAAGATGTAAACATACTGAAAGGTAAATGTCAACTTTACCAATCACCTCTGCCTCAGTTCTTTTATTCAGCTTTGATAATATCTAGCTCTGAAAAAAATGTAGTTCTCAGGAGAACCAAACACTTCCTGCAGGACAAAACTCAAGTTGGATGCAGCTTATCTACAATTCTCCTCATAAATGTCTTTTTTTTCGTGTACACTTCTGCTATTAACACAGCACATTTCACCTAAGAATAAAAACAGCTGTGCATGTGGGAGCTGAGAAACCGATGACTCACAGTTCATTACCAAATCATGTTGTATTTAACAAGTAAAAATCTTTTCTTATTCTTAAAATTATTTGCCGCCCACATCTTTGTTATAAAAATACATTCAAGTTCAACTGCTTCCTATGTAATTACATAATATTATATTTGCATGAGTGTGTGATGCACTTGAATGAGCTTCGAAATGCATAGATAAAAGAGGTTTTCAGAAACACACTTTCTGGAAATTCACACTTAATCAGAGAACTGAGAACCAAATTTCTCTGAAAGGTGACCACTGCAGACTTGCTTCTCTGAATATATCTGCTTGTCAATATCTGCACTATTTTAGCACTCTAATAAAACCACCATGATGTGAAATCGGCTTGACATTAACACCCGCCAGCACGCCAAATGCGGGTAGATTTTGGCTGTGGTGGGTAAGACAGCCTCTACTACTAGCCACTTTGCCTGGTTAAAAATAAGTTTTACTTTGTAGCTTTCCTAAAAGCAGGGTTTGACAATAAGTATGGCCCAAATTGCGTGCAGATGTGATTTTAGAATGGAGAAGCAGCATGAATGACAAAAACAGTGTTTGCGCAGTCAAAAGAAAGCAGGTGAATACCGAACGAGAGGATAATCACTCGATTGACTCAAGTGATGTGATGCACTAGGGCTGTGCAATATGGACAAAATAATCATATTGCGATTTTTGGAACAAATATTGCGATTGCGATTTTATTTGCTTTTTCAAAAAAGCTACATACATGCATTCCAATTGTATTCAGTGCACAAGAAGTGCATAACAAAACATTTTCACAATGAAATAACATAGTATTAAGTTTAATAAATAAAACTGTAGTAAAATTGTCTTTAAAACAGACAACATAAAATAAATTAGGATTAACTAACCTCAATGCTAGTTAAAAACATACAGTACACAGAAGTACTAACTACTTGATTAAGAAACTGTAATAAATTGTCTTAAAAACAGACAACATGAAAAAATAAAGATGAACTAACCTCGACTGCAGTCATAACAATAAATAAAAACTAACATAAATCATAACCACCTATTCGGTTCTCCTGTTCAACTTCGTCATGCACGGAGTGAGCTCTGATTGGTTAACATATTAAAATCATGCGCACAAGAATGTGAACAAAAATCAAAATCAATTTTTTTTTTTTAGAAATTACAATTTAGAAATTGCATGTGCTGAAATCGCATTTTTTTAGCGATTGCGATTTATTGCACAGCCCTACGATGCACACCACTGTTTAAAACTCCTGCACGCTCGCATCCATGCCTGAAATAGCAAAATCTGTGATCGGTTCTCTTTGAAATAGACTGGACAAAAAGTCATGCTTGTGCATGTAAAATATATTTTCCCTCCAACAAAATTGTGGCTAACAGTGGAAAACTGCTAGCCACAGTGGCTGGTGATCAAAAAAGTTAATGTCGAGGCCTGTGTGAAATGTATTACTATTTAATCAAAAGAAAACAACACTTTTCATTTTGACATTTCATGTGCAAAATGCATTAAAAGCTGATGCCTTCAAAATGATGATACACTGAAAAAAATTATTTAAAGATGATTCCTTGGATTTACAAATTAAGTTAAGTGGTTGTAAACTATTTATTTGGGCTGAATTTAAACAAATAAATTAACTTGAACATTGCTAAAGTTCATTTGTTTGTTTAAATTCAACACATTATAAATAATACTACACTGCAAAAAAATACTTGGTACCACACAACCGATTTGATTTGGGACAACATGAAGGAATTAAGTTATCGCATTCGTTTTGCAAATTTAAGTGGATTGGATGTAAAACAATTAAGTTGTCCCAAAAAACTTAAAGGGGTGGTCCACTACGATATTATATTTTAAACTTTAGTTGATGTGTAATGTAGCAGTGTGAGCATAAACAACATCTCTGAATGTAATACACTCAAAGTTCAACGCAGAGGGAGACATCAGCTTTTACAGAGTTAGCTTAGCAAAGCCTACAACGAACAAAGTTTGGGGACTATAAAAAAAATACATCCAGGCTTGTGACATCACAAGTGCTTCAGGTTATGCGCATTCACCATGCGCACACACCCTGCGCAGCAAAGGGGTATGGCCAAAGGCACTGTTGTAATGCAATATAGCAGAGAAAGCTAAAATGCTGTCCAAGCGCTGCTATTTCCACAGAGCTTGTTCTGTTTCTGTATTTAGGCTTCCAAATGACACGACACAAGGACAGAAGTGCTTTCAATTTAACTTTAATTATGTTCCAGAGAATTATAAAAAAAATATAGCTAGCATTTGACAAAGGACAGCTTCCAGAATCTCTTCCAGTTCAGTGTTGGATTCGGCTAAAAACTCCTCCAACCGACAAAACTGTGGATTGTGAGCCCCAACCTGTAAGTGTTTTTATTTGTTAAAATCGATCTGTTAAATGCATATTGTCTAGCCTTAACTGTATGTTGTAGCAAGGGCGTAAACAAGGATGTAAACAATGGGAAATGCTACAAATTCATACTTATCAGTCAAACCGCAGTAAACACCCACAATCTTCAGCAGCGCGTCCAGTGTCCTTCTATGAGGACGCTTTCAGTGTCTCTCTATGCGACCGATTTCCCTGTGTTCTACATCCCAAACTCACAAAAAATAAATGAACGTTTCCTATTAATTACACATGCTTATAACCCGAATATATGTGTAAGACCCTTGTCAGATTTTATTTAGAGAGCAGACTTGAGGCTCAGCTGTATCCTCTGTGTCAGTTTCTGTCTGATTCAGGCACAAACTGATATGGCTAACAGCTACTCTGGCTGACAGTGTTTATACGGCACAAATTTTTTTCTGGTGATGTGGAGCCAATCAGGAAATCACAGCACATTATGTTAGCTGACCAATTAGAGCCTCTTGAGGGCGGGTCTTTAGAGAAACTAGGAAATATGACATCATTTTCATGTTAGCAGAGTAGCTGTATATGTTCGAAGTAAGATATATGAATAAATACCGTGATTTTCTATGAGTGAAGTATGAGCACACATTGCTTTGCATTCTATAAACACAACCAAGCCTTAAAAGTAATAACTGTGTTGTTTCAGCTTATTTTAAAGAGCCCTTTTATGGGTTTTTGAAAATGACCTTCCATGCATTGTGTAACACAGCTCTAAGTGAAGTGAAATATCTAGCTAAGGCTTAAATCTGAAAGTGCACCGTGTTTAAAACTATTGATTCATCTACAAAAGAGTCGACTCAGAATGGTTCAAATGAATTGTCGGGGTTAAGAATTGGCATGACATTGATACGGAACTCAAGCCCCGCTCGTTTGTTGCACACATTGACGGTAAAATCTAGATCGGATATGTGCCCGGCCTGATGTGAGATATGCACATCAACATAGCAGCATTTTTATGACACTGTATGAAAATAATTAACATTTTTACAGTATTGTGATGGTTGGGTTTAGGGTTGGGGTAGGGGTAACTGTTAAAAATACCATTCATTGGGTAATTTAGTAGATAGCATATAATACTCGGTACAACTACTGTTTTTACGCTACTGTGATGGTTGGGTTTAGGGTTGGGGTGGGGGTAGACGTTAATAAAATACAATAAATGGGAAATTTAATAAATCATATAAATAATTCTTGTTAACTTCTGGCCACAACTGATCTAGCAACAAACCGCACAGACTCAGGAAAATTGCCGTTTGTCATTGCTATGGCCACCGTCAGCTGTTTCTACACATGTGTGGCGGTCAAGTTTAAAAATAGTTCAGCTTTTGCCACTGTCTGGACTAATCCTTAGTTGTGTGTCGTGATTAAGAATAGAGCAATAAGCTGGTGTTAAACTGCACTGCTGTAATGCACTCCTGCATTGGGCTCACACATACACTCTGCACTCTGACTACTTCAAAATTGTTGATAAGCCGCGGCGGGCGTTTCTCTCTGTCTCACGCTGAACGCAGTTGACCAATCGCAATAGACTAGGTCATCGGACCTATCAGCACAGATTAACTTCGCACTAAGGTAGGGTTTGGGAGCAAATGAATCGCTGAATGATTCATATGGGAGTCGTTGGGATAATTAGGTAAAAATTATGCCTATTATTAGACAACGAAAGTGTTTTTTGACCTTGCATGCAAATGAGACTGTTGTTGGAAACCCCCAAATCTAAAATATGACCTTTTATAATGCATAATAGGGGCTCTTTAAATAAGCAGTTTGAACAAACAATAAACATAATTTTTAGGCTTTAATGCTACACTCCTAAAATGCCCATTTTTGTTCTGCAAGTTAATAAATGTGCTGGATGCTGATGTTTAAATCTAAGTATCAGCCTTTCTTAATTAAAGTTAATTATAAAACTGAAAATTCAGCAGTTATTTTACTTATCATGCTCCACAGCTACTTTTCTCCTCATCCCATTTCTTCTCCTCAAGCCCTCAGAGAATAGCAATTAACTTTACAATAAATTAAATATTTAATCCAGTCTAATAAAAACAACATAAATAATAATAATGAAGCATCTTACCTTTCCCATAGTTGAAATGAAGCTTAATGGATTTGCCCTGGTTGATGTGCAGGTACGTAAACCATACTGCAAAAGTGAGCAGCACCAGCAGCAGCAGAAGTTTGAACTGTTTTCGTATTTTCTTCACGGGGAATCGCAGCATTTTCGCAGCTGCAGCATCATCGGCAGCAGCAGCAGCAAAAAAGAGAGTGTCAGCTGCTCCTCAAGTCTGGTGCTTTAGAGGCAGACTCCTGATGTCACAATGTCATGTTTCCAACAGCAGCATCAGATTCGGTATCGGCTGCATCTAAATTCCTGATACCACAATGTCATATTTGCATCAGCGGCATAAAGAAAGTGCTTGACGCAAAAAGCAGTCTGCTGTTCACAATCTATAAGTGATTCTGATATCTCAAAGTCATATTTTTAGTGTTTATATTGAGTTGCTTCTTGGTTTGGCACTATTCAAAAACAGATGTCACAATATTACAGCTGAAAGAACTTAAAAGTTAGCTGCTTCTCAGTTTGGTCTGTTTCAAAGACAAAATCCTCAAGCTTAACAGGTTTCAGTACCCAAACTTCCAGCAATTTACGAGTGTTTCAGAATCATCATACAGCTATGCATGATTTACAAGACATGCCACTGTCGCACCGTGAAAACTCCTGATCCTGTTTACATCAAACAAGTTTTTAAAGCAAATAGTCCAGTAAAGTATTATAGTGTAGGCGGACAGGCAAAGAAAAGAGCAGCGGGCTGTTAATCTTGTGAAAGCCGCTCTGACAGCAGTCCAGCCACTCCAGAGAAGATCATCCTCTGGATTTAAAGCTTTCGCTCAAATGACCAGTCTCTTTTAACACTGACTTTGCATTTAATTAACTATAAACAACCCAATCTAACTGCAGACCCCATACTTCCTAGGATCAGGAACTAAGTGCATTTTTGAGTTTGTTGGGGTATCCAAATCACCAATGAGAACTATAAAACATATATGAACCTTTAACTTGGCCACATTAGCTTTAGAAAACACAATATTTAGCGAGAAAACAACTCATAGCATAGCATTATGCAATGTACAATATGCTAACATGTTTGTTTCAAATAATTGCTGCTTTTTTATATTACAGTTTTATAAATAATTGGTCAGAAAGTGTTATGAATTTATCACAGCATACGTCACGTTGGCACCACTTTGAATAAAAAAATAACAAACATTGAGAATTTAGAATAGCCGTAACCATAAAGGGATGAGTTAACTATCGTAAGATAAAAAGGAAAACAAAGTAAACAAAAATCTCTTTAGTTTTAAGCTACTATATCTAATCAAATTAGGGTTTCGAGTGGCTGCACTGATTTAGTATTTAGTACAATTTAAACATGACCCGACTGGTGTGTTATCGCACTGCGATAATGAAAAAAAAACATGCTGATTTATCCTCGGATATTTATTTCCCGGACTCGTGAAACCAGAACAGCCGCAAGTGAAGGATCACATTTATAGGTGAGCCGTTTGTGCACCTGCTATCCATCCATAAGTGCACGCGCAACTTACTCGCTTTCGGAAATGTACACGAAACGCACGCATTCAACCGCTCTATCCCCAGTAAGCAAAAAACCATAAGCATAAAAACAATAACATTGCTCTATTGGCGTCCGTAAGCTCCAATACCGCTAGCTGCATCTGACATTTTGATTCCACTAGTCCGCTCCGCAAAACAAACGCTTTGTTTCAGCGATGATGCGATGGATCAGTCTCTGCACGCGGATCCAGTCTGATGTTGTCACGCCTTTAGTCAGACAGACTATTTAGTGATAAATCCCACAAGCTCCGCTTCCAGTCCTGCGATGTGCTCGACTCTCGATCCCCGCGTTCAACTGAGCATCCATGACGCTTCCAGGGAGCGACGTTACGAATCCTACTATTGCGCCGGATGAGCTTATGAATTATTTAAAGCGGCATGTTGACGTTCAGTCTCTAAATTCATTAATATTCATGATTTTAGTATTTTTAATGTAAAACCAATCTGGCTTACTGGCCCAGCGTCCCCTCGCGTAATTAATATTCATAAGCCCCCGCCGTCGACATAGTACGGTTGGGATATTCGCTGCTGGGCAACCGAACTTGGGTGGAGCCGTTATAGGCAGTAAGGACGTCCAACCATCAACGGAGATCCAGCGCAATAGATTATTATTGGAAGAGCTCCTGTGACGAAAGGCATGCATAATAATACAGAAATTAACGTTCAATCGTTTGGTGCGATGATCTCACTTTTTTATTTCATGTTCCAATAGTTTTACAGAAGATAGAACTGAAATCCTTGTGTGTAGGGTTAGGTTTTTAAAGGGAACACAATTGTGTTGATATATTATTATTATTATTATTATTATTATTATTATTATTATTATTATTA